>CM040241.1:99792606-99882096 GCA_022545495.1 Chrysanthemum lavandulifolium
CTATTATGGATGATATGATATGTAATAAGTCATGATGTTATGATATGCATGCATTTCAGATGTTATTTATACCATTTACGGGTTTTGAAAAATAATAGTACTAATCGTCGAAAAATACTCTTTTGACGTCTTGACCATTCTTAAATCACTTTATAAGTATTTACGTCAAAATGTCATCCCACAATGGTTTTGTAATGATTTATGGTGAAATTATCACTTTCGTCCGTAAAACAATGTCGTCGGAAATTTCTTGAAAGTGACAAAAATGGCTTCGAAAAACTAGTCGTAAAATGGTGTACGTCGAACGTTAGGAAACGAACTCGACGGTTTTGGAAAGCTTGTATCAAAATCTAGAAGTTTCAGTTCAGGAGTTTTCGACATAAAGGTCTCGAACATAAAGATAATAAGGGTTAAAGATGGTGATTTTGCTTAAAATGTTGTGTAAAAAGTGAGTTTCGGCAAAGTTTAAGCAATCGTAAATAATTTATTACAACTCCGCTATACAAACGGTTAATCGTTTTGAAAAATATGCTTGGTGATCTTAATTTCATTAGAAGACATCTCGTTACAAAAGTTCTACATCATCGTTAAAAGCGACCTTCAACATGGTCGTTTTAGTTACCGTAACACTTACCTCGTAAAAATAATATAGTTTTTCCGAAATTAATAGTTACGGCAAGTTTGTAAAACGCGCATATTTTAGTCGTTTCAAATCCGTTTTCACGTATAATACGTCCTTAGCTTCGTATCAAAGTATACTAATATATTTTTGATAAGTCGAAATAATTTGTGAAGTTTAAGGCTGCTTTTGACTCGTACAAGATAAAATAGTATCTTTGAAATTTTCGAAAATATATATTTCGTCGTCAACTTGAAAAATTCATAACTTCTTCGTTATAACTCCGCTTTAATCCGTTCAAGCGGCCACGGATTCGCTTTTAAAGTATATTTTCTAATAATCAAGGCCAAAATTTCGTGCCTACCGTCGGATTTTCCAGAAAATAAAACAAGGACAGAACACTTTTATATACTTATCGAAAATAGTTTTTCTCGTACTAAACCTATTCTAATCCCTTCAAATCAACTCCAAAGCTAATCTAATCCTACCATACACCTTCTTAGGGTGTCATGGGTTCCTAAACATCATCAAGACCAATATATAACAAGGGGATAATTATAGGATGACCTTTATATATATATAACTCTAAAATCAATGGAAAAATGGTATAAACAACACAAGTCTTGCATGTTTGCTCCAAAAATGAAGAGATAAATATCAAATGAAAGTGAAAGATATAAAATGATAGTAATATGCTTACAAGTTACTATGATGAGGTGATTAGAACAAGGATTAACCTAAACACCCTAGGTTTTTATTTCAAAACCTTAATAAGAGTGTAATCTAGATTGTTATAATCTTGAGCTTGGAAAAACTTGATGATCTCTTGAAGAAAACCTTATATGGCGGTTCTAGAGAGTAAGAAAAGAGAGAAATGTTTTTGGTTTTACACCTTGACTTGTGTATTGTATGTGTAAGTAAACCACTAACTATTAAATGTATATGTCAACTTGAATGAAATAAAGATTTCCACAATATTATCAAGGGAGGTTCGGCTGATTTTTGGGGAAAAGAGGGGGTTATGGTGTAATAAATGATCTTGTCTCTTGGTTGGAAAGTGTCTAAATTATACATGTATATATTTGTATAATAATATAGATATTATTAATTGGGTATTGAGTTAACTTATAAATAAATTTTAGTGGAATAAAATAAAGTGTAATGAAGTCATAAAAATTATAAAAATGTATTTCTCACAAGTATTTAGTGAATAAATATTTATCGTGTAGTTTTTACAAAAACTGTCGTAATTATATAAATATAACAATTTATATACAAAATAAATTTAAAACACTAGGTAAACTCAAAATATTGTTTTTATAAACTAAATGTAAGTATAAAAATATATCAGGATCATTTTTGGAAGTAACGGATTAAATATTCAAAATAATAACTCACGCGATAACGTTTATTTAATATAAAATTTACGCGTTTAAAGTGAAATGCAAAGTCATGAATGAACTAAAATGATGCAAATGATATTAATGAAATGTAGACTAAACTTAGTCCCTATGAAATGTTCGTGATGATATGATCATGAATTCGCCGCTAAACCATTAATGGTTACGAATATGGAACACGTAAACCTAGTTTAGGATAAATGTTGAAATTGTAAGGCATGAATTGTTTCGAGAAATGACCTGAAAGTTCGAGTTGTCACACTTATTGAGGTGTGCTCGTATGATGATTAAAGATGTGTTCACTTAGATACTATTACTCCCTAGTTATCTTTTATTGGTTGGTTGAGTTGTCACGTCCTTTATCTTAACACATTGTATTCCCAAAGGTCGTAGGGGTATGTGTAGTCCCTAGTTCTTTGAGTTTATCTCTCGTATATGACTCACGGAGTCGGCAAGCCTAAGCTATTTCATCCATAAACCATATCATCATTAAGCATACTCAAGCATTAAACACAATGAAAGCCTATTTTCACTCCTAAGCCAAATTAAGACAAGAAACAACCTAACAACAATCAATAACCAGGTTTCTTAGATCTAAGCAAACACACAAGTAATTTAGCTAGACATGATAGACAAGCAAGCATACACACAATCAATCAAATATGGGGTAGACATAATGATAAATTGGATTAACAAACTTATCTTGATGTGTAAAATAGGATGGGACCCTAAAATACTGTCCAAGTCGGACTACAACCGAGTTAGGGTTTGCTCTCCAAAATTCTATCTCTTAAAATACAAAAATCGAATTCTATATATAGATTACAATCGCGACACGGCCACCTTTTGCATGGGACGCCGTTAGGTCGCCGTCATTAGGGTTTAAATGCAGGCCAAGTCATCGATGGGACGGCGTCACTTTAGAGTTGACGCCGTCGGTCTTTAGTTGAGAAGTCGTCTTGATTCTAGATCCGGGCCGTCGGAGTGAAAATTGTGAGTGGCGCCTTCATATTTAAAGCGTGACGCCGTCAAAGTTAAATGACCAGAAATTTCACTGAGCCATCACGTGCATGTTTTGATCAAGTCTTCATAGAGGGACGGCGTCGCCCTTTGGTTGGGACGCCGTCAGGTTCTGCTGATCAGTCTTGAGTGGCTTCAATCTTGACTTTGCCATTTTCTTCATGTATTTGCTCCTTTTCGTCCAAATATGCTTCATTCCAGCATTTTGCTTCCAAAAGACCTAAAAAGTAAAAAGGAACGAAATTAAGCGGTAACAAATATAAAATGCGTCGAAATATGGCTTAAATGACCCCCTAAAAGCGTACGTTTTAAATCCTTATCAGTGTTACAAAGTAAAAATTGACTATATTAGCCAATTTCGCATGACTAATATCCGAAAATAATAATGCATCATATTACATAATATGATGTATACATACATCATATTATATAATATGATTCAAAAGACAAAGAAAAGGCCATATCTCCGATTGGTATCCGGAGGAAGCATATCAACCGACAACCTCGGCGACCCTAAAACAAGTGCTACAAGTTATCGATAAATTAAATCATCAAGTTTAATAAAACCTTCGTGCCGATTTGATCGAACACCTTCTCGTGATGTTTAATTTCGCTTTTAATATTTATGATATTTTTATTTTTAATGTAATATTTTTAGTTATGAATAAAATTTATTTTAGTTTTAGACAAAAATACACCGTTGGTCCATAAACTTGTCAAAAACATCACCGGGGACAAAAGTTGAGATTATCATCGCCGTGAGTTCAAAACTTGGGATTTTTAGGCCAAAGAGGTCCCTTGACCCGTTTTCCCTCAGTCAACGTCCGTTTTGAGTTATATTAAAGAAGGTATAATAGACCAAACACATTTTCACTTAAATCTAACCCAACCTAACAAAACCAATTCGTATACCCTCTTTATTGTTTTCCTTCATCTTTACCTAACAACTGACTTAACAAATACCCGATCATCTATCACACACATTCTCAGACACTCCTAAATCCTTCACACAACCCTCAAAAACACTTTAACAATGGCAGGGAAAGACCTTAGTATGATACTAGTCACGAATGAGATGGTAGAGTATGTGAAGGCCAAATATGGGGATACTTGGTTACAAAGAGATAAAATGTCGATGAGATATTTGAAGATTTATACTGGATTTGCGAAAGAAGTGAAGTGATGAAAGGTTAGTTCATTTTCTATATTTTGTGATTGATATATTAAGCTTAGTAGTCAAGTGTGACCTAAATAACCCTATTTTATTTGCAAGAAATCAAGCAATGTCGATTACGCAAAAAAGGATTATAGCAAACTAAAAGTCTCGACGATATGATTGAATATGTCATGGCTACTTATGGGAATAAGTGGGATATAGAAGATGAAATTGCTAATGTGATACTTAATGACTTGTGGCAAAAATATGGGAATAAGGAGGTTGTGAAATGTTAGACTTAATGTTTGTAAAGTAGGATAATAGTAATGTCTGAATCGACAAGTTGATGATGCAAAGTAGGATAGTAGTTTTGATGTTGCAATTTTAATTAGTTGCAGTAATGTTTGGTTGTCCAGTACCTTGTTCAATTAAAGCAAACACCCCTTTAGACCAAAGCACTGATGTCATTTTTATTTTATTTATTTTTTATTTTTTTTGTTATCTTTTCAGATAACAACTCCAAGAGAAAGGAGGTTGATGTCATCATCATTTCAGATTATGATTCTAATTATGATGATGATATCTATATTTCGGACACATCTAAGGACTTGGTATATTTTAGTAATTGGTTTGTTGCTTCCTCCTCAAGGGTGACCAAGGGAAAGGCTTCACTTCTAAGCCTAATGCTTCCTCCTCAAAGGTGAGAAAGGAAAAGGGAAAGGCTTCCACTTCTAAGCCTACTACTTCCACCCTTAGTCCTAGAGATCCTAGAAGTGAGATTAGGAAACCAATTGTACTTGCTCTTGGAACAAAAGTGGGTTGCTCAAGCAAACACAAGCAGAAGTGGTATGTGCCACCCCTTAAAATATTGAAGACATGAAGCAGTAACATGAAGTGTTTGTCTTTTGAAAATAATGTTATGTGTTTGCTTTAACTGTTTCATAGTTTGATGGTAAAAACAATAGCTTTTAATTGTTATAAATTATCATGCAATTATGTATAGTTTAACTGCTGGAATAGCTTTGGATCGTTCCTTTTTTTGTAGTTGATGGGAAATGTAGTTGATGTTGGTGAATTCTGGGAAGACATTTTGAATCTTGTAACTATTATAACTTTTGGAGCTAATATATTCTACTTTAAATTTTATGCTTTCTGGTATTAATTCTGGTGTGGGTCTTTATTTGATGAAATGTTTAAAAGTTGAGGTGACATTGGCATTTTACAGTTTGGGGGGTGTTTGAATTTACCCATTTTGACTTTTAAAAGTCAACAGATACCAAAAAATGAGTAACCAATCTGATGTTTGGAACTTTTAAAACATATGTTGTTTGCATTTATAGTTTAGGTTTGTTGTTTGCAGTTTTCAGTTTGCATTTGCATATGCAGTTTAGGGGGTGTTTGGAATTACCCATTTTTACTTTTAAAAGTCAACCTTTACCAAAAAATGACTAACCAAACTGCATTGCCATAACATAACAAATACAACATATCAGTTAAGTTACATTAATTATCAAAATACAATATAGCAAGACTTGCAGTTGATTCACTTGGACAATGACTTGGCAGGTGATTCACTTGGTCTATGACTTGCAGATGCTTCACTTGGTCGTTGTTGACTTGGTCTTTGACTTACATGTGGTTCACTTTCTTCATCATCACTGTCATCAGGTTGATGAGACCTACAATCATGAATTTTATCAGGTCTTGTTATAGTCCCATTTCCACCCTCTATGCCCACTGAACCACCAACTCTAATATAGATGCCGAAATATGTAGGCCCACTACATATCCACCATTGACAGTTGTTGTTGTATTTTTCCCTTCTAACACCAAGACCCACAACATAATCTGCAGCAATACCACTGTCACTTGTGTTTCCCCTTCTGTTAAGATGCATTGGACAGTAATACCACATAAAATTTCTATTAGGTGGATGCCTTGCATTAAAGGTCAATCCAGCCATGTTTTCTCTTTCCAACCAACACAATTCATATCATTTGACAACCATTTTCTTGATTCATTGTGATACTTTTTGTTGTGATAAACACTTGAAGAAATATGGGAGTGATAACACCATAAATGATTCAAAATGAAGGAAAAAACATTAGCATTTTAAATTTTTACTATTACAAGCTAGGAAGACCACTATGGGGTCTAACCTTACATTTTGGTAAAACTTACTAACAACATTTATTTTGCAACATCAATTAAGTCATCTACATCCACTCCAAAGTACCCAATAAGTCGCCTCTTTCCGAAGCTTCCTTTCAAACTTCTTATCTATCTCTTTCCTGTTTTTTTAGCCTTCTCTCCTCTTCCAAAAACCGCTGGAATGCTTCTTCATTCAACCTTGTCTGTTCTTCTTCTTGATCCAACCGTTTATGTTCTTCTTCTTGATCCAAAAGAGCTTCAAGATACCCTTGTTCCATAGACTGCCGTATCTCGTCTTCATCCAGCCACTGCGAAAGTAATATATTCATACATCAACTTCAATGTAAACACATAAGGATCAATGTAATACATGTAATCACTTCAAATAAATATATGCATACTTGTTGCCTTTTGCCATCCTAATGCCTTTTTCTACCTCGTACATTTCTTTCCTTTGGCGGAATTGGTACTTTTTTTTGTCACACCTAGACTTATTATGTCCAATAGTATTACAATCATAGCATTTAATCTGTCTACGAAATCTTGATTTACCCATTGTTAAGAAGTTTCAGTGAATTAAGACTTTAGGGTTTTGAATTCGAATTTGGAGAAAATTGTGGTAAAAAAACACTGGTAAGAATAAATGCATTCCTACACTTTATGTTATCGAGACCAAATGATATGACATGAAAACCTTAACCAGATATATATACATTGTTTCTGCAAGGACCAAACATCTAACAACAATGAATATAATCAAAAGAATCACAAAAATAATCAAAAAGAAAAAAACAAAAACACAATCACAAAAATATAAAACATAGATTCATTAATTACATAATTAAACTGTACATAAGTACATATCATTCCCAAAAGATACCATCAAAATCCCCAAAAGACAACCATTTATCACATAGTCCTAAGAACATTGACGAAATTGTTCCTGTCAATCACTTGAACATAAGTTTCACACATCAAATTCTTAACTTCCAACAGCTTAATCACATCACCACATTGAACCTGGTTAAGATGCTCGAGAACCTTCTACGACATCACCGTTGGACGATATCCTTCAAGTTCAGTTATGAACGCTTAATGTTGGTTTGTAACCTCAACTAACTTAACAAATGACTTTGTAGACCGACGAAAAACTTTAAATCCTTATCATTTTCCCTTTTGAAGTAAACTACCATTGAATCAAAGAAGTAGTGAGAATTAGCAGCGGCGGCAAGTTCATCAAGACGTTCGAAATGGGCCATTATTCTTCAGTGTATAGAAACGCTTTTTTGGGGACAAATCTTTGTTTGTGGGTATGCAAATGATTTGGGGTATGGACCCTTAAATAGCAAAGATAAAAACGGCAAGATTGTCAAGGTTAGGGACCAACTGTGAAATTTTAAATGCTTTCCTAGTACGCTTAACTTTTTATAGGCGCGACCCAATAAACCCGACCCACTAAACCCTCAAAAGATCAAAATACCCGATTCACACGAAACCTATGTCATTCCACACAGTAAGTGAAATTGATAACGCTACATGCGTCGTTCGGGGTCAAGGAAACTTCCTTTTCTTCGAGCAAGTTTTATAACACCCTAGGCAATGAACCTAATCGTTGTAGTGTAGTAATTAGGGTAAGCCACCGGTATTGATATCGTTCTCTAGGGAATAGGAATGCTAGTGAGAAGTTACTACGCTAAGGTTGAGGTTGAGGAAGATTATTTTTATCTTTTATATTTTTAGAAATGGAAAGGTACGAATCTCGGGTATTGGATTTGGGGGGTTGGTATTGCTACCGATTACTCTACTATTATCTAATTATCTAAGCTAAGGTTGTGATAGTCTATGTCTAATTGATGTGTACTGTATGATAGTTTAAAGATGTGTTTACTTAGGTTTTACTACTCCTTAATTATCTCCTATTGATGGTTGATTTGTCACGTCCTTATTCCTAATGCGTTGTGATTCTAAGGCTATAGGGCGTGCTTATTTCCCTAACTCTTTGAAATTACCAAAGGGTCTTGTTTACAAATCCTCTAGTGATTTATAGACGCCTACTCTACGGTTGTCCTTGAATACTTTATCCTACAATTACCTAGATAATTATATTCTAAAGTTCACAAAGAAATGTCAAGCATTAAGTACACAACGAATAATCTAGCGCACTCTAGATCATTAGTCAACTAAGATAAGTATCAACCAATCAATATTCAATAATTAAGTTTCATATTCCCTAAGCAAACACACAAATAAATTAGCGGACATGGAGAACATGCAAGCATACACACAAATAATCAAAGACATAATTAAATTAATGAAGTAAATACTTAACTTGATGTATAATAGGGTTTAGAACCCTAAATACTGCACAAGAAAGCCTTGGTTCGGTTTTAGGTTTTTACTCCAAAAGACTACACACAAAACCGAAAATTCGGATTCTATATATAAGATTACATCTCGCGACGGCGTCACCTTATGTTTCGTGACGCCGTCGTGTCGCCATTGGGTTTCGTCTTGGCCACGTAAACCTTTCGGCGTCACCTTATGACCGTGACGCCGTCCCTTCACCGACGCCGCCTTTGTCGCATCTAGGCCGTCGAGTAGCGACGGCCTATTCCTTTAGAACCCGACGTCGTCCCTTGAAAACATGCAATTTTTCCTCGAGCCGTCATAAAATTCCTTACCGACGGCGTCAGCAGATATGCATGACGCCGTCGCCTTATGTTTCAAAGACTTTGAGTGTCTCGATTCGACTTTGGCCATTTTCTTCAGATATTCGCGCCTTTTCGTCCAAATAAGCATCATTCCAAAGATTTTGCCTTCAAGAGACCTAAAAGTGAAAATGAACGATATTAAGCAATAACGGATATAAAGTGATCGAATAAGGGCTTAAATGACCCTCAAAAGGTACCTTTAAAACCTTATCAAATATCCCTACACTTGGTATTTGCTTGTCCTCAAGCAAATGTGCTTTTAGCCAATTAATTTATAAGTTGGGGTCATGAAGCATTCATTCAAACGGTCCACAACACATATAAGCCCAGAAAGTCATAACAAGCACGGAATTACATACTAGCACCTCACATGGGGTGTTTGGATACTCACATCTCTCTCGGTGTATATATAAAATATAACAAATCGGAAATGGAAGATAAACACTCATTAACCGGTCCTAGTACATAGATTACCATAGGCTTGAGAATAGATCAAACCTCCGTCGCTGGCGTAAGCACCTAGGAAAGACTATCAAAGAGGTCTTTAAAGGGTTGTAATGTTAGGCTTACGGTAGGAAATGAAGGGTTTGGTGGGATAGGCTATTTAGTGGTGGATAGTCAAAAATCTCTATGTTGCAAGTATATAAAAATGGCGTTGCTAAGCCAAGACTCGACACTCTAAAACTCTAGGCAACGAAAATAAACAAACATAATTTAAAAGATAGATGTAGGATGGTAGCCCGTATGGTTTTTTTTTTTTTTTTTTTTATATATATATATATATATTTTTTTTTTTTTTTTTTTCATACACTTTTACTCTACCATCCTCTACGGTACATCAAAATGATAGGGATTTAGAGACACATCCCTACACTTGAGTTTTTATTACTCTAACACTAATTTGACCCGAATTGACAAGATCAAAACACTTGGAGTACATTATTATGCAAACAAAGGAATTTGAGTTTAACGTTCTCTTCCCTATATTTCATAAACTTTAACTTTTCCCATGAATCCCAATCATCCCAAAAGCAGATACAAAGGATATGACTCGACTTAGCAACTCATGCAAGCAACCGGATAATTGAACTAAGGGTTTTAGGTGATAACATAAATTTGCACTAAAAGTGAGTGCAATAAAGGTAGGCTAAGGCGATTTGGGTGTATATTTGGGGGGGGTGTAAACAATGCTCTTCATTGATATCCGGATAAACCGAAACATCACGAGAACCGCGAAAAGGATAGGCTCGAGGGGTTAACTAGGGTATCGTGTACTAAAGATGAGTACATCGCAAAGGGTGTGGGGAATTACTCAACCGATATGGAAGAAGTAATTATATTACAGGTATCAAACAAGGGTTTATCCTAATGCCTCTTATCATTTAGTTATTCCTAACTACACAAGTGTAGTCTCACTAGCGATCTCGGAATGCATCACAAAACAAGTTCTAGAATCTAATATACTACCGGTTCACACTCTAAGCATTAAAGATGAATGCTTTAATTCCTACTAATCTAAGGGCGATCCTCACATTTTGGTGGAATTTAGGTGGTAAAGGGTTTTTTTTGTGCTAGTCATGCAACTTCCTATCCATGAGACGCTTTTGTTAAGACTAATGGCCCACTCTTATACGTCATGAAAAAATTTTAAATTTGGCTAAAATTACCCTAACCTACATTTTCTCATGGTTTATTACACAAATACACTTGGACAAAGCAAATAGTCAAGGATAAGCATAGTTTCAAAGTTCTGCTTTATTTTCCCTCCTACACTTAAACCGAACATTGTCCCCAATGTTCCCCGAAAGTATCAAAGTTATGATAATAGAAGGTAATTAAAAACGAAAGAAACTAATACTCCCCTGATTAGCTCGGTAGGATCCGTGAAAAGTGGTGGTTAAATCTTTTCCAAGAAGAGTTTTTTTTTTTTTTTTTTTTTTTTTTTTTTTGCGTGAAAGGCTCCTTCCAAACTTGTGTAACTTCTTCTTGACAAACTAAACCTGCACACTAGAAGAAAACAAACGAAACCTTCGCGTAAAATCGGCGGTAATAATATACATAAGACTCGATTTAAACTAGGATATAATGCTTGTGGAATGGATGTTTACGTAATTTGTTTTGAAAACTAAGATCCGGAAAATTCCAAAATTTTACAAGTAGCTCGAAACGAGAAAAAGTAAGTCGATGTTTTATTCCTTCCGACGCGTCGTTGCAATCTCGACGCCGTCAGTTATCCTGACAAAAACCGGTGCGATTTTCGGAAAAAATTCGGAAAATTTGCATCTTCGTAACTGGAAAACTTCGCAAAAACATCCATTATGACTCGATACAAGCATTTGACTCGAACAAACAAACATATATATCTTTTAATTAATTGTTATTCTCATGTTCACGTTTTTATGAAAACGTGTGTAATCCTCCCTACACTTATCATTTATGTAAAATACCTTTATATGTAATTAAGACGAGGTTAAAACAAAATAAAGCATTTTTACAAATTCAAACATGAGGACAAACAATTAATAAAAGATATATGACACTAACAAGCAAACAATTAAGCATGGGTTGCCTCCCACTTAAGCGCTTTTCTTTATTTAAGAGTCTTGTAGCTAGACTCGTAGTCCTACCCTACGCATCGATATAAGTAAGTCTATCCTCAACAATGTCGTAGGGATCAAACTTATCATTCAAGTTCCTAGTAGTACGTTCGGTTAAATAAGCCTTTTCAAACATCTCACCATCGGGATCATAGATTTGTATCCTAATGTGCCACCTTCCATTACCATCGCTAGGCGTTCTATTCCAATTCCACATGTGTTCGGATGTCTCAACTATCCATTTATTCATGACAAGATTAACGGGCAAGCATCCTAGGAACTCGGTCATCTTCCTAAATACTAAGGCGTCCTCGAACAGGTTCACTTATATCCCTAGCCAATTCTTGTTCTTGGAAAGTTGCTACACTAGCAAAGGTCTTATCTAGGTAAAAAGGTCTTTGGGGCCTATGATGTTCTTCTCAATCCACGGTCCATATCGAAGGCTCTCTATCCAACCTAATCTCTTGTGGGATTTCCTCATCCTTGTAGTACGAATGCCTTTTGACATCGTAAACCGATCTAGCACTCCCCTCTCCTACCACTATTTTGGACATCTTACAATCGATGATGGCACTAGCGGTAGCTAAAAATCCTCTTCCAACTAGTAATGGGCATGTCGGGTCCTTATTCATGTCTAGCACATGAAAGTCGGCCAAAAGAGTCAACTCTCCTACATGTACTACCATGTCCTTTATTATTCCAACCGGACGTGCTATACTACCGTCCGCTAATCCTAAGATAGTTTCCGTTGGTTCAATTTTACCTAAGTTGAGGCTTCTATGAAGGGACAACGGAACGAGATTGATGCATGATCCTAAATCGGCTAAAGCATCGAGTGGCTTGGAAGTTCCAAGTCTACACGGAAGAGTGAATACCCGGGATCATCTAACTCTTAGGTAAGTTGTTTCGCACAAAGGCGGACCCATGTTTCCCAAGCCTAAGTTCTAACTCATATTTTTCTTTTAAAGCATTATAATAAGGTGCATGAGCTAAGACTTCAAGAATTGGTTTCTCTTGATAGAGTTCCTTGTACTCCTCCTCTAAACTAGGTTTGGATTCTTGGCTAACGGGTTTCTCAGAGTAGGCTTTACCAAAGGTGCCGGCCTTGGTATTTCTTGGATGACTTGGAACCCTTTTGATAGCATTTACCGAGTGAACCGTTGGGTGAGAGGGCATGAATGTGTGTTCTCCCATGATGAACTAGAACATGAAGTCGATGCAATCGAATTCACTTTTGGGTTCTTTATGGTATCACTGGGAGTGCTCCAATTCCCGCTCATTGAAGGCTTTTAAGAGGGCATCAAGCTTGGTTGTCATCTCGCCTGCTTTTGCTTAAACTCGCTTCAAGCTTATTCAATCGAGTTTCGATGACAAAATCTAGATGCAATTGCTTCAATATTAGCGGGTTCCCGGTATAGAAGAATTGAATCATTAGGCGAACTAGATGAGCTTTGGGGTGTGCTTGAGTTTTGGTTCCACTTAAGATTAGGGTGATTTCTCCATGAGGGGTTGTATGAGTTTCCTAAGTTGTTTTGTTCGGGTTTGAAAGTGTACCACTTATCTCCGCTCCGTCGGCACGTATGAGGCGAGTCCGCAAAAGCTTGTTCGAGAGCCTTGAGCAATCACGAGTGTCATGGGGACCACCGCATAACTCACAAGGTAGAGTGATTTGATTCACTTGTCGTGAAGACTTAGGATTTTGTAAGAACTCATGAGGAATTTAACTTGATCTTCAAGTTCAATCATCCCACGGTCGGGAGGAGGCAAGGAGATTGCCTTGACGGTTTGGGAAGTTCACGGGGTCATCCCAACTTTCGTTGTCATAGAGGCAAGGTCCTCTATTATTTCCCATGATTCTTCCGCGGTGAGGTCACTAAGTTTTCCACCGCCGCTTGGTCAATGGATCGCTTAGTGGGAAAGTTGACATGATCATAAAAGATTTGGACTTGGAGCCAAAGATCAATGCCGTGATGAGGACTTTATGAAGTAAGTCCTTGAATCGGGTCCATGCTTCAGAGAGATTCACCTTGACGTTGTTGGAACATCAAGATGTCATTCCTAAGCTTAGTGGTTCTCCCGGTGGGAAAAATTGAGCAAGGAAGCGAGAAGTAAGATCATCCCAACTTGAGATGGAGCCGTGGAAGTCGCCAAGCCAATTACTAGCTTGGTCCCGTAGAGAATTGGAAGAGACGCAAGCGCGTGGTCTCCCGAGTAGTAGCATCAAGGTCGATGGAATCGACAATTTTGAGGAAATCCTCGGATGTCGATTTGGATCTTGAACGAAGTCCATGGAATGCACATCCGCTTTGCACCAACCGGATGGTGTCGGATCGCAGGTAGTAGTTTGGGCTTGGTCGGGAAGCTCAATGGTGTTCCTATAACCTAGGTGGTTTGGTCGAGTACTCACCAAGAGTACGGGCTCTTAGCGGTCATTTGGTGGTGGGTTGATGGTGGTGGTTGGTTGTCACCTTCCATGGTGAAAAGTGATGGGTGTTACGAACAAGGGTCACGAAGAAGGGGATAGACTAAGAGAAAGCTAAAAATGAGAAAAATTTACTTGATATGAATCAGCAAAGAAACCTAAACGAGGTGGACTACTAACTAGCTATTCTATTCCCGGCGCGCCTAAAACTTGATAACGCTACACGCGTCGTTCGGGTCAAGGAAACTTCCTTTTCTTGAGCAAGTTTTATAACACCTAGGCAAAGGAACCTAATCGTTGTAGTGTAGTAATTAGGGTAAGCCACGGGTATTGATATCGTTCTCTGGGAATAGGAATGCTAGTGAGAAGTTACTACGCTAAGGTTGAGGTTGAGGAAGATTATTTTTATCTTTTTATATTTTTAGAAATGGAAAAGGTACGAATCTCGGGTATTGGATTTGGGGGGTTGGTATTGCTACCGATTACTCTACTATTATCTAATTATCTAAGCTAAGGTTGTGATAGTCTATGTCTAATTGATGTGTACTCGTATGATAGTTTAAAGATGTGTTTACTTAGGTTTTACTACTCCTTAATTATCTCCTATTGATGGTTGATTTGTCACGTCCTTATTCCTAATTGCGTTGTGATTCTAAGGCTATAGGCGTGCTTATTTCCCTAACTCTTTGAAATTACCAAAGGTCTTGTTTACAAATCCTCTAGTGATTTATGGCGCCTACTCTACGGTTGTCCTTGAATACTTTATCCTACAATTACCTAGATAATTATATTCTAAAGTTCACAAAGAAATGTCAAGCATTAAGTACACAACTAATAATCTAGCGCACTCTAGATCATTAGTCAACTAAGATAAGTATCAACCAATCAATATTCAATAATTAAGTTTCATATTCCTAAGCAAACACACAAATAAATTAGCGGACATGGAGAACATGCAAGCATACACACAAATAATCAAAGACATAATTAAATTAATGAAGTAAATACTTAACTTGATGTATAATAGGGTTTAGAACCCTAAAATCTCGCACAAGAAAGCCTTGGTTCGGTTTTAGGTTTTACTCAAAAGACTACACACAAAACCGAAAAATTCGGATTCTATATATAAGATTACATCTGCGACAGCGCGCCACCTTATGTTTCGACGCCGCCGTGTCGCCGTCATTAGGGTTTCGTCTTGGCCACGTAAACCTTTCGACGGCGCCACCTTATGACCGTGGACGCCGTCCCTTCACTCGACGCCGCCTTGGCTGCATCTAGGTCCGTCTGAGCAGCGACGGCCTATTCCTTTAGAACCCGACGTCGTCCCTTGAAAACATGCAATTTTTCCTCCGAGCCGTCGTAAAATTCCTTTGACGGCGTCGCAGATATGCGATGGACGCCGTCGCCTTATGTTTCAAAGCAGACTTTGAGTGTCTCGATTCGACTTTGGCCATTTTCTTCAGATATTCGCCTTTTCGTCCAAATAAGCATCATTCCAGATTTTGCCTTCAAGAGACCTAAAAGTGAAAAGGAACGATATTAAGCAATAACGGATATAAAAGTGATCGAATAAGGGCTTAAATGACCCCTCAAAAATGTACCTTTTAAAACCTTATCAGAAATGCACACCAACTCATAGCCCACCTCATTCTCAAAATGGACATGAGCATATTTGTGACAACGTTTAAGGATATACAAGCTGAAGAAGAAAAAGAAGAAGAAGAAGTGTTGTTCAGAATTCACACAAATGGGTTTTTTGAATATGCCCTACTCAGGTATGAAGGAGGATCCCTTGATAATGTTAGTGCTTTTAGCAGTGATAGGGATATCTTTAGTTCAACCCTTGATAATGTATTATCAGAGATTAGGGAACCAAAATGGGCGTTGTTTTTCTATGATCCTAAACAATCCCTAAAAAATGGTTTGCAATTGATTAATAGGGATCATGATGTTCTTAAGCTATATGAGTTGGCTGAAACACATGAGTCAGTTGATATATTTGTTGCTCATAAACCCCAAATGTTAGCACAATTTTACTTGAAAAACATTGGTTTAAAGGTTGCGGTTTGGGTAGAGGAAGATGCTAATTTTCGAATGTCAAGTCCAACACCTTTTAGGACACGACGTAAATAGAAGGGGATAGATAAGAATAAAATGCGGAGAGTGTAACCAAAATGCAAACATGGAAAGGTAGTGTTGTTATCAAATAGTATGAAGGTGTTTTCATAACAAAGGGAGAAAAATAAGGAAAAGGAAAGTTGTTTGAGGATGTTTTGCAAAAGAAAAGGGTAAGGAAGTTGTAAAAATTTAAGCGAGGTTTTGATGGGAATGGAAGGCTATAATGGTTGAGTTTCGTGTTTTGATGGTGAAAACAGGGGATGTGGTGGTGGTGTTGAAAATGTGGTGGTGGTGATGGTGTTCTTGTGGCTAGTGGTGTTGAGACACCTTTTAAAAGCGATTAAAGGATTACTAATCACGTGACTTGCCATTTTTGACAAAAGGCCATCGTAGGTGAGGTTTCAATGTTGAATTGCATGGCATCTGCTTTATATTTTGAAACCGCAATTATACCTTATCTAACTTGATATTTGGTGTTTGGATACTTGTTTTTCAGCACGAGAGCAGATGATCATCGCTTAAGGTTCATGTTTTGTGTGTTGATCGGTTTAAGGATATCCAAGATTAGTATGTAGATCACTAGAAGGTTCATCGGTTGAAGTTGTTTCGTGGAAGTTGCATCATCTTTTGTATTTTGTGAATTATCGGTAGAATCTTGTGTTAGACAATGAATTAATAGTTTTAGTCATTTTCATGTCAGACGGACAATGAATCCCTAGTTGACTATTATAAGTCAACTTGCTAAATAGCTGGTTATGTTACAATATGTGTTTGTTTGTCTTATAGGTTATATTATGTGTGTACATATTAGTTTGTCAGTTGACCTTTATAAAGTCAAACTTCAAATGTTAAATATCATGGTATAATCAACACAAACTGTGGAAAACTAGAAGGGGGGGTTGAATAGTTTTTCCGATTTTAAGTTGATTTCAAAAACTTTAGATTCGATATTATGTGAAATCGTATGGATGTTGAGAACGTGTAGATCTAATGATAATGCAAGCAAATAAATAAAGTTAAGGGATAGAAAAGACACAACCAATTTATAGTGGTTCGGCTACAAGGTCACCTTCCTTGCCCTACTCCACCCCCGAGTCACCTACTCGAGAGTTCAAGCACTATGTCAACAAACTCCTTCACTCATGAGAAGCCTTCACAATGTTGCTTACACTTTTCCCAGACAAAGCTAGATACCGAGTCCGTAGCACGGTGGACCAAACCAACACAACTATTACACAACAAATATGTGAATATCAAATACAAGATCTTCGCTGTAAATCTTGCGGACCTTGCTTGGATGACTTGTAGAATGCTCGTGATCTCGCCTTGCAGAAGGACCTATATGAGGATCACAATAGAAAGAAAGAAGAACAACTCTCTAGATCAAGTGATCTATATGTTGAAGAGAATGAGAGTGTATGAGAGATTTAGTAAGAAGAGGGTGTGTTAGAATGAAGAAATGGCTCTCATTTATAGGCAAATTCCTTCATCGTTCCCACGGATCCTTCCACGCGGATCCGTCTAGTGTAATCCTAGGGATCCGTGGAACGCCCTTTTGCCCATGGGTTTTTGGTTATGGGTCATGGGTTGTGGGTTGGTCCATGGGTTATATCTAGATTCAATGTATCTAAGTATACATTGTATCCAGTCTCTTTGGGTATGGGTTAAGATCCATGGGTTATGGTCCATGTGTTATGATATTTACCCATTCTAATAAACTATTACAACAAATGCTTAATTACTACATTTTTGTATTTAAATGGCTATATGTAAATGCTTTACAAAACTAATATGTATCCTTTATAATTATACTTAAGATAACATTATATTTGTTATCAACGAAACACAAAGAGATCGCGAAATATTAATAAACGGTTTTACGATTTATTTGTATTAACACAAACAATCACCCCTTTGTATCAGCAAAACCAAACATAGTGGTACATAACATATGATGCATGGAACATATGTTCAAACCATACCCAGCAAATTGTATAAGGTTACATGTGTTCAAAATGCAAATGCTTTAGATATTTTGACATCTAATTCCAAAATGCAAATGCAAATCCAAACACCCACTATATTCGAAAATTCAAATCCTTTATATACTTTGACATCTAATAGTCAAACCGCAAAAGTTGAGAAAAAAAAACATAGATTATGATCGAATTCTAGAAATAATACTTAACCTACCCAATTGATTTGTAAAAGTCAAACTAACCAATTACCAAAAAGTTGCAAACTTTTGATTGTTGATTTAATTTAGCAATGCATAACCAAACACTATCAGTTTAAGTAACAACCCAAATTTTTATGCATCGGTTTCATGTTGACAACCATTGCAAACTTCCCTATTATCTAAACATACAATTAGCTAGAACCACAACTTTCAGTGTCATCCCTTTCCTTCATTTCCTTCCTTTCAATTAGATCTTTATACACAACTTCAAGATTCTTAATCCTTGTTTTCAAATCAAAAACTTAACGCTCTTCATTGGAGCAATCTTCTTTCCTCAACTCATTGTACAAAGCGTTCCCCTTATCGTTTTGTGCCATTGTTAGTGATTTGGGTTGAATGTGTGTTGCTGGTAATTAGTGTTTTATCAAATTGAAGTCAGAGGGAAACAATAATAGGGTATAACGTTGGGTTAGATTTAACTAACGTGTAGTGAAAATGTGTTTGGTCTGTTATAGCCTCGTTAATATAACTCAAAACGGACGTTAACCAACAGAAAACGGGTCAAGGGACCTCTTTGACCTCAAAATCCCAAACTTTGGACTCACGACGAAAATCTCAACTTTGTTCCCGTGATGTTTTTTAAGTTTAGGACCATTGTGAGTGAGAGGAAAGGAATGTGAGGAGAGATGAATGAAGAAAGAAAGTTAAGATGATCGTTGAGATGAAAAATGAAAGGGTGTGACCACTACCTCCGGCCTTAGGGATGAAGGAATCAATTACAATCAACTTTATCAATTGCGGGACCATGCATCTTTGTAGCAGTCAATTCAACGGGGTCCATAATGTTAAAATCAAAACTGTAGTGTTGAATTGTCGATATCATTATCACTTTGGACATGCCATGTATTGTGAACTATTGATATCTTAGCAGAATCATGATAGATGCTATTCTTAATCTTTACATAATCAAGTTGAAGGAAACACAAGTACAAATCATTTTTTAAACTTTTATAACTTATGATCATTTCAAATATGCATGTGTTTCATTTTACACTAAAGTCAAAAAGAAAAAAGAAACAAAGATGGCCAAGATAATATTAAAGTTTTTAAACATACAAAAGATTTGCTTACTTTTCCATTCTGTAAAAGTAATAAAAGCTTACCGGATTCAGCATGTCTTTTATCCGATTTCATGTATAACAAGCTAAATATATATGTGGTTGACCTATAGATTAGTTTAAATAGCTTGTTCGTTAATGAAAGCTTGAATACTTTGAAGGTGTTACACCAGTCAATACGTTTGTCTATTCTTTTTGACAGTTTTAAATGGTCAAGGAATAAAAATATTTGCAGTGTTAAAATAAATTGTTTGTAAATAGTTTAGCTAGTTGTAAACCAAACGAGTCTAGATGAGATTATATCAAAAATGATAATTTGTATGTTGATATCAGTATAACAAACTCATTGAACCCAAAATACTTCTTCAACAACTTTGATAGTAACCCAAGCAGACTTGCGAGATGTTAAAATTTAGAACCTTGGGTAACATAACGACGGACCCGGCGTTATGCTGAGGTGGCATGGCGTTGGGTGGCGTTATGTACACTTCCCCCACACACCATTTTTTCAACGCCGTTATGCTCCAAGTTGCCATGAAAGTCAGGGACGGTCGTGAATAAATATGATGGTACAAGACAAATTTTTTAACCAGTAATATAATAGAGTTTAAGATGCTAACTTAATAAGTCTAAAAACACATTTCGATGAACCGGGTCATTTAAGATGCATTTAAAAAATCGATGTTTTTTCTTAAATTTAACACTACATCGAAAAAAATTCATAGGTGTCTCAGGCACCCACGGGACCCCCTGGCTCCGTCCCTGATGAAAACGTATCTTGAAACGCAGAAGGGACAAAAAATTACATAACCACCCCCAAACGATTTAAATGGGTTATTTTGTGTTTTTGTAGTGTATGTTCTTATAGCGTGTGTGTGTTCTTCAGTGTGTGTAATGTGTGTAAAGTGAATGTTGTGTTGAGAAAGATGATATCAAATAGTTTTTGAAGTTTAGTCCTTATGGTCTTTACAGTTTAGTCTCTGTAATTTTTGCAGTCACTTTTTTTTTTTTTAATTAAATGTAAATAACATTTTTATTTTTTATTTAGTTTGTTTAAATAAAAATGTAATTTGTTTTTTATTTAATATTTTCGCATGTTTTATAAATTTATGTTTGTTTGTATTTTTTTTTTAAGTATTTGTAATTTGTACTTTTAAGTATTAGGTTGTTTAATGACTGAAATAGTTAACGGGTTAATTTATAAATTGTAAATTTTTAAAAAGTGGGTTCTAAAAGGGTGGTGTTATGGTAGTATTATGATAAAAGGTGATTTTTTTGTGTTAAATGTTGAAGTGATGTGTCGCTGAGGTGGCGGTACTTTTTTGGTGTTATGACACTTTAGGCTCAGGCAAATGCTAATAGCAACCGCAAATATTATGGTCACTTCATCCACATCAGCTTTCTTTCTCCAAACTACACCCAAGCACAATTTGATAATAAAGCGACCACAAACACAACAAAAAATATACCCTACAAAAACTAATTAAAAAAATACACACAAAACATTTGAATGTTTCAGCCAATTAAATGAAATGGTTGGGAGGTTAACCGGTTGCCTATGATTGAACTAGTGGGTATAATGCGGTCATGAACTCGGTTGAGGGTGCAACCAATGGAGCAACCGACCTCCACTAGCATTAGCCTCATAAGACTAACATCGACATAGAAATTACTACTCTTTCATATAAATTCATTTAGACCCATTGGGTCCATAGATTGCCAGATCTAGGTAAACACTAAATGCACTTTAAACGAACTCATTCCACTTATATGGCATTCCCTTTAATTACTCTATTTTTGCGCGTATAACATGTCATAATTAAATGGGGCAATTGCAAAGGGCAACATGGATAGATTTGATAAACATGATCTAAAATTAATAAAGTCCAAACATAATCTCTAGAACTCATCTTTAAAGTTAAAACAATACTCATCTCCCATTTAAATGATGATCAAGAGTTAAATCTAAAATGCCTTTCTATCCTAAATGTAGTTTATTGAACTCATCTTAAGAGTTAGAACCATATACATATGATTACTGATTAAAATTTCTATCAATACTATTACTAGTTTTTAACTACAGTACATTATGTGTGATGTGTCACGGTACCATGAAATATCTAGCATATCTTCTCAGAATCATTGATTTCATATTTCAAGACTAAACGGTCGCAACAACGTAAGAAGACACGTATAAATGATTTTCCGGGTTGTTCGTGCAACGTGGTCTACAAAAACGTAAAACCACATGTAGTTTGTCGCGTTGAGCGTTTGAAAGGATTCAAGTTCAATGCACATATGAATTCAAAGAAATCAAGTTTAGAACTTAATGTCGTTTTCTGCGAATATGGAGAGAACTTAATGTCGTTTTCTGCCAATATGGAGAGAACTATATGTCTATCTATCATACGATCACTATAAAATAATGCACCTCAGTTGAAACTGAGTTCATGGTCCACTAAATGATACTTGGTAGTAGTTTTAAAAATCTTGCAGCAGTATTTTTTTTCTTCCCATTTTTGACAATGATACTTTATTGTAAAAAGTTTTAACCTGTGTGAAAGAGTTACAAATCTATATCTAGAATCATAATCGACTCTCCATAGAGCATGTCGTGAAAGAGGTACACTGTGTTCATGATCCACTAAATGATACGGAGTAGTGACCAACTGACCATACCCTACATAGATCTGAACCAAAAGTTGTGCAGAATAGGCGCACCTAAAAATGAGAATATCGAAATGGTACGTAGAAAACAAACTTCCCCTTGGTCAATAAGAACTAGGACCAAATACAAGCACTTCCGAAATAGGAAAGAAAACTATTATATTAAGGCGTACCTTTTTTATAAGAATCATGATGTTGAAAAGGATTATTGAATTATAAATCGCATTAAGTGGATGTGGGAAGTGGATACAATAATATATGCAGACCAATTATGGACACCAGATCCTCTGCATGTGCTCCAGGTTCAACCCTTTCACCAACTTGTTTCCCCACAACCCCACCAAAAATAGAAGTGTCAGAATTATTAGGTCATAAACTTTCTTTCACAAATTCTATGCATGTATGTATTGATTTTATATACTTTTAAGGGAAAAAAAACAAGAAACAATCCCCACTCTAGTAATAGGATCGCAATCAAGTCAAGTAAGCTAAATTTAAGCATAGATCTACTATCACAATTGACTACCGTTACGAGCATACTATAATAGCCAAGACCGGAACCAATTGACTACCAAGTCCAGTCCAAAACATGTTTATTTCATTGTCTACCAATTTGGGACCAAACACAAAATGAATACCCTAAATGTTATATATGACATTAACTTTATTACGGAAAAAATATGATCTTGGAATCCATATCCAAAGCCTTGGTGAAATTAGTTTTTGACCTTTGTAAATTATCTAGTCGAGGTCCGATCCCTTCAAATGATTACATAACGGTTTTGCATCCATAAGGAGCATATATATAAAAAGGAAACAAAAGACCAAAAAGCTCAAATCAGTGAAGAGAATCGGATCTAAATGAAACCTAAACCACCTACTACTTTAATCCGTTGTACAGTTTAATAATTCTCAAAATATATGAAAAGAATGAGATTGCCTGCAGGAAAAGACTGAAACGAGTTATCATTTGCTTCAATAGTCACCCATTCCTGGACTCATTGCTGCCGATTCCTTCTCGTCCTTGGGAGATTCAACAATCACAGCTTCGGTTGTAGTCAATAGAGATGAAACGCTTCAAAAAGCACAGGAAAAATTTCAGTTTCCACGCACATAAAAATAATAGAAATTATTGTTTGATGTAAAGGGGTGTAAACTGTATAAGGTAAATTACCTTGCAGCATCCACCAACGCTGTCCTGATCACTTTAAGAGGGTCAATGATTCCTTCCTTGACCATGTCTACATATTGACCTATTCGTAAAATAATATAAATACTCATCATGATCCGGCTAAGCAAAAAGGAATCGGTGCGTATTAAGCTGATAACTGTATCAAAGTTTACGCTTTCAATATGGAAAGCCAAGGCACATGAATTATTCCTTTGGCAAAAATATTCATTTCTAATTAATGTATTAGCGTATAAAAAGACTACAAAGTCATAATAGCGTTACAAGAATCTAATTTTGTGAATAAGTTTTTTGAGATATTTAACTTATTACAAAAAGCTTTAGGTGACTTGTAGCACATTTAACATGTTATGGTGTTCATACAACTATACAAGTGTAAGAGACAAAGAGATAGAGAGACGGAGAGAGAGAAACCTTTAGCAGCATCATATCCAAGGTCAGGATTATCCTGCTCCAACAGTTTTCCAACAATAACAGCACCTTCGACTCCAGCATTGGAAGCAATTGTGTGCACGGGTGACTACAGATAAAGAGCCAATAGGATACACAACGTCAGCAAAGGATTGCTAGAATTGTTGCATATCTGATGTAAAATGGGATCTTACAAGTGGTCAAAAAAAAGAATGTGAAATCACACAGTAAAGTATACCTTGAGAGCATTTTGGATTATTTGAACACCAATCTTCTGATCAAAATTGGCGGTGACAAGTTTGTCAAGCTCCTTGGAAGCATATAGAAGAGCAACACCACCACCTGCACACAATGAAGTTCAAAATTAGAAAACAAAATAATATTGTAAAGTTCTGGCATATTAACAAGTAACTATTGAGTATAGAAAATCGATAGATATAATCTTACCAGGTACAATTCCTTCCTCAACTGCAGCCTTAGTAGCGTTTAAGGCATCAGTAACCCTGTCTTTCTTCTCCCCAACCTCAGCCTCGCTGGCTCCTCCAATCTAGTTAATGAAAAATAGAGGAGCTGTTGTCATACTCGAGCAATATAGAAAGAGTTGTGCAAAACTGATCAAATGGTTCATGGGCCTACTTAGAGGAGCAATATAGGTAGAAGTGTGCATAACTGAACCAATAAACAGTTCTCAATTTTATAGTTTTCACAAAGTTGTACGGGTTAAAATTCTGGGTTATTTCTAGATGTTTTAACTTTTAGAAACTTTTAAACGCGTCAGCTTTACATTTACTTTCCAGCATTTAGAAACCATGTTGGCATTCGGTTTAAGGTAACCAGATCGATACCGAACAAGTTTCGGACAATAACAAACGTGTTTAAGGCGATTCACGACACTGTTCATGTAAGATACCACTTCACTGCAGTCAGTTTTATCCTAATGAACAATTCTAAAAATGGGCACATTAAAACATACCTTCAAAACAGCAACTCCGCCAGAAAGCTTCGCTAATCTCTCCTGGAGCTTTTCCTTATCATAATCAGAAGTGCTTAACTCGATCGATGATCTTAGCTGTAACAACACATTATAATAATATTAGGCGCAACAATGAGATGAACCGATCTACATGAAGCATGTTGCAGTACAAACCTGTTCACATCTTTCTTCAATTCCTTTCTTGTCACCAGCCCCGTCAAGAATAACGGTGTCATCCTTTGATATTGTAACCTAAATTAAATCACATGTTCCAAACGTTAGCATATATTGCATACTCCATTTGTCAGTGACCAAGAGTAGTGGCAGGAAAGCCAGGATTACCCTTTTGCATGTCCCTAGCATTTCTGGTGACATTTTTTCCAGATTCATGCCAAGCTCATCAGTTATGACCTAACACAGATTTTAAAACAAACTATTAAGAATCATAATACTGCGAAAACAGCGATACATGAAAATCTAAGTCAAAGACAAAATAACCACCTCTCCTCCTGTAAGAGTTGCAAGGTCTTGCAAGTTTGACTTTCGGTTCTCTCCAAATCCAGGAGCTTTAATGGCACAGACCTACAAAACAATAAGTTCTATCAGATTAAGAGGATAATGCAAAACAAAGAAACCATATATTTATACCGAGTCATCGTTAACATATACAAAAAAATGGGTAAACGAGATAATACCTTAATACCAGCACGAAGTTTGTTAAGAATGAGAGTAGCCAATGCCTCGCTTTCAATATCTTCAGCAACAATCAGCAGTGATCTTTGGTTCTGATAGGCGTAACGTTGTGACTCGTTAGCATGTAATCCAAGAAACACAAGTATCTATCTATTATCAGTATATATTCTCAGCTCACTACCTTCAAAGCCAACTCTAGAACTTTCACGATAGCATTTAAGCTAGAGATTTTTTTCTCGTGAATTAAGATCAAAGGGTCATCTAATTCCTGCAAGAATAAAGATTTGTCAACAAAACGTTATACCAAATAGCAGCTCATAATCGAAAAAGCGCCGCATAGTGTTTTAATGCTTACACATTTTTGGTTCTTTGTGTTGGTGATGAAGTAGGGTGATATATATCCTCTGTCCAACTTCATTCCCTCAACCACTTCCAATTCATTGTAAAGTGTTTTTCCATCCTACAGCAAACCCGCATTACATTCAAAGCCATAACAGAAGAAAGAATCTTTATTGTAAGATTAAAAGCCATGTAAACAAGAAGTTAACAATGCACTTACAGATATAGTAATAACACCCTCCTTTCCAACTTTCTCCATAGCCTTAGCAATAAGTTCACCAATCTCGCGTTCTCCATTTGCTGATATTGTCCCAACCTGTGCTATCTCTTCGGATGTGCTGATCATTCTAGCTCTGCTCTTCAAGTTTGTGACGACTGAATCAACAGCCATAGTGATCCCACGTCTAAGATCCATGGCATTCATTCCAGCTGCAACTGACTTGCAGCCTTCAGAATAAATTGCACGAGTAAGAACTGTTGCACAGGTGGTACCTGAATAATTACGACACAAACGATTCAGATCAATATTCATGTATACAATAACATAAACTGATTCTGCCCAAATGTTATGTCAACTTTAAAAAGCGATTCAACTTAGATAAACAAACGTACCATCACCAGCAGCATCGTTGGTGGCATTAGCAACCTGCTTAACAAGGCTAGCACCAACATTCTTCACCCTGTCTTTAAATTCGATACTCTTTGCCACGGTGACACCATCCTTTGTCACCTTGGGAGCTCCATAGCTTTGTTCTATGACGACATTGCGTCCCTATAAACCAACAATTCAAATTAGCTAGAGTCTAAACACTGTTTCATCAAACCATGCAACCTTACATCTTTCTACTGAAGATATAATAACCAATACCAACACATGACCAAATTCTCAAATATAGTTTAATAAAAGCCAGATTAAAGAACGCAAATTCTAAATCAGCTAAAAACTGCAAAATAAAAATATAATGCTGTTTAAATGTTCATCTTAACTTAGGCAGAAAGGTGCTTTATACATTATACTACACTTCGATAACCAAATGCAGAGACTGTTTATAATCATCGCAGCTTCTAGTAACAGAAATACGATGATCAAACATGATACAACAATTTCACCAATAAGAAATATAACAGATAATACTGCATCACTATCCAATTGAAGTTTGAACCATCAAGTACTTTGATGCAAGTTGTAAAACTCAGCCTAGTTAGTCAAACTCATTACGGGCTTGAAGAACTTACTATGTTTATGTTTACACCTTCAAGTACTCAATATTACTATATTAGGTTTGTGATTAAACTTTTAACTATTTGAACTTTGAAGTTGTACAACAACGACAAAGCTAAACCCAATCCCGGCAGGCGAAGTATGGGTAATGAGGCTGCCCAAATACTAGGTACAACAAAGCGAGTCTTACAACATCGCTTTGATGAAATGTCATTTTCACAAATAAACATTAACTAGACCCCTAATCCAAAAAGATGGCGCATTTTTATAAACATAAATAACATAACAACGACAAAAGCCGAAAAAACAACAACCTTAGGACCCATAGTAACTTTAACAGCATCAGCAAGCTCTTCAACTCCTTTAAGCATCAACGCTCTCGCACCGACACCGAAATGTATATCTTTCGCAGCATAATATCTCAACTACAACAATTAATCAATCAGATTATTTATTTGCTAATTAAATACACAATCACATAAAACATAAAACAGTATGTATAAATATATATACCTGTTGAGCATTATTTCTAGCAATCCTGTTAATAATAATCAAACAATAAATTAGTAATTAATAAGTTAATGAGTTAAATGTATTGATTAGGTTAAAAATGTTGTTTATGACTGACCTTGACTTGGATGCGAGACTGGCGGCTAGACGATACATGATGACGGCGGTTGTGACGGCTGTGGCGGCGGATCGGAGATTGAAAGGATAATGAGAGTGTGTGTGAGAGAGTGTTTGTGGAAATGAAGAGGGGAAAAGAAGGATCTAGAACAAGGGTTTAGGGTTTTGAAGAAATGGAGACACTTTTGGATTAGACCGGGTTATCTCTTTTGCGGAACGGGTTTTTTTTTGGATCCGACCCGTAAAGATTAGATGGCTCTAGTCAAAATGAGCTGAGCTATTTTTTATTTTTATTTTTTTTAAAAAGGCAACAATATAAACCCGTAAACGGGAAAAAAAACATACAAGCAAAAGGCATCTCTCCCCAATTAATCCAGCAAATTAAAAGGCGGAGAGACCCAAAAATTCATAGAAAAAATACAAATGACCAAAAGTGTCGTGAGAAAACCAATGCCAAAACAAACTTATCCCACTAAGACTTACAAATAAAACACTATCACATGTCTTGAACCTTTGCAAAATGACCACATGGAGGCTACACTCCATGACCGGACAGAAGCACAAATTGTAACAAAAGACAAAAGACAAACGCCACATGTAAATCACAATGAGGATATTACCCACTGAGACAAAAGTAGAGCAATGAAGGACACGAAGACTATATTGATTGGACATTGCCAATTTGTCAAGATATAGAACCTATGTACCCGTACTGCCACTCAAATCTCACTTTATCAAACCAAATGTAATCCAAAGAAAGAGCACTATCACCACATGGAACATACTGAAACTCAAAATTGAAAAATTCCATGAGGAGCCACTGATTGAGAACAATACCTGGAACTTTTATCACATAAACCGGAGCTTTTGCCACAAGAACTGGAATATCCACTTGATTGAAACTGCCACGAACTGATTCAAAACAAAATAACCTGGAATTTAATGTAACCGTAAATTTCGAGGGTCTCGTAGCCATTGTTGCCAATCTATCGATTTATATTTCTTTGATCTTTTCACTGTCCATTCGAAGCTCTTGAGTTGAATGTCTTGTATGATCTTGTTAGTACTTGAAGCTTTCTTACCAAACACACGAGCGTTCCTTTCTCTCCAATGAGCTGAGCTATTGACTTAACATGTTTATATTTTACAAGTTTGGAATAGAGTGAGCCTAAAATAAGTCTCAAAGTTAGGCTCGTGTTCATTTAAGCTTGGTTTGTTTTGGGAAAAAGAATCAAGTTAACCCTGAGTAACTCACGAATAGCTTGACTTGTTTACAACTCTAATAACGCATGTGTATATTAATTGTAGTTCATGACATCTTTTTGGGATGTTTAAAAGTTGTTACATTGCATGTTAAATGAGAGTTGATTTGCATACATTTCTTTTTAATTCACTACATGCATTTCTTGTTTTATATATTTGTAGAGTGATGTTTGTCGATCAAAAAGTTATGTATTAATCAAATCTCATTTTAAATAGATAATAAATATAGAAAAAAGAAGAGCTAGCTTGTAGAGTTGTAGTTATGGAAATGTGCCAAGTTCTTTAATACATTTTACGGATGGCATTAAAATTGGATAATGTTATGCCCAACTCGGTGGTGGGTATACGACTTTTAGGCACATGTATATAAATGTAGTACTAGTAGAATGACTCTCACGCGATGCAGTTGTGGATATCTTGTAATTTAATTTTTTCGGCTAATAATTTATTTATTTGTACTTTTTTTAGTAATAGCTTTACCGATTAGTTTGTTCGTTTAAGGAGTATAAGCAATAACAAAAACTTGGTGAAACTTTGCTTAGTTTATATAATTTATTTATTTAATTATTTTATTTTTATTTTTTTGTGTTTGGTAGCTTGCTTGGTTTATACAACAAACATATTTGCTCACGCTTTGTTGCGGGGGCCTTATGTTATGTGTTAGTTTGATTTTCTATTTGGATTTTTTTTTTTTTTTTTTTTTGTATATTTTGTGTTTTTCGTTTTATAATATTTATGGTTGTAAAGTTTTAGTTGGTTTATTTCATAGGGGTAATAATATATTTTTTTTGTTGGTATGTGTGTATGTATATAATGCTTGAGTTATCGGGAGAGAGATATTTGGCCTTATCATTTTTCTTTTTAGTGTTCGGTTGGTTTTGGGTTTATGTTATTTAGTAGGATAGTTTGCTAAATATTTTCGAAATATAAGTTTTATATACCTATAGAGTGTTTGTTATTAGCCCAAGTGAGGTTCATTTGGGCTTGGGCTAATATATCTTTTTATAGTTTATGTTTCTTTTTTGTATTCTTTTAAACCGTCTTTTAAGTGTAGCCTGTGTAAAATTAGGGTTCTTATATCGCTTCAATTGCATCGACGAATCTGATACCAAAAAGTTATATGGTTAAAAGTCTTCGTTAATTTAAACCATATGGGTTATAAGTTTCCAAAGTGTCTAAAGCTTGCACACAAAATTGGTAGTAGGCGAGTTGATAGGGTTTTGTATGAACTGTTTTTGCGAGAGAAGAATGTATATAAGTCTGATGAAGATGCTTATAATGAAAGGATCGAAGAGTTACAGGTTAGGGTTAATTATAGACACGAATTATTTTGGAATTGAAGAAGCTTGGTGGTCATCCTATTTTGGATGAGTGTTTGGCAGTCCTGAAAATTGCGGAGCAAGAGGATTTTGTTGAAATAGGGCGTTTGATTCAGATGAGCCATTATGTTGCTTTACGTGTTCGTGAAAAATGTAGGATTATGAAGCAACTGATGAAACTCAAATAAGGTTGTTCATTTTACTTTTTTTTTGTATGTTTGGGTATTTTTAGTTTGACTCTTTATTCGCCTTCTTTTTTTTTTTTGGTTATAAATCATGTAGTTGCTTGTAGTTGTATCAAGATGTTGTAGTTAGTTTATGTTAACTATCTTAGGTGTATGAATTTGGAAGTTTATGCGTAAGTTGGTTGATGTTTATGTTAATATTAATAAATGTATATCTTATTATGTTATTGGAGTGTTTCTATTGCAAAGTAAGCTTGGTGTAAAGCAACCATTTTATGATATCAGAAAAAGTTGTTTGAACGTTGGTGTTGGTAATGATGTTTGGTAGTGGTTTCCTCACAGAGGTTATCAGTGTCTTTTTATTTTTTGTTTTTTTGATTTTTGTGAAAAACTAGAATGGGGGTTGAATAGTTTTACCGACTAAAACTTTGTTTTAAAGTATTTAGATCTACTTATATCAATCTATTTGTTATGTGTGTTGGATATTGATAGATAAGCATATAAGTAAATAATGCAAAGATAAAGAGTACATGAACACAAAACCACGACACAAGTATTTATAGTGGTTCGGCTACAAGGACACATTCATTGCCCTACTCCACTCCCCGAGTACCCCACTTGAGAGTTTGTAAGCACTACACAACACAAGCTCCTTAATGTGGCGGAGAAGCCCTTACAACGTCGCCTACTCTTTATCCGGTACAAGGCTAGACACCGAGTTCTTCCACGAGATAGAACCAAACCTATCACAACGTCGCCTACACTTTATCCGGTACAAGGCTAAATACCGAGTTCCATTACAAAGGATGAACTACTACCCAACACTACACCACAACACAACTACCCAAAGGAGACATACTCCTTGTTACAACACTAGAAGGATATCGACATCCTTTAAGCCAAACTACATAACTTGTACATTGATGCACCGTATTGAATGTAAAACTTTGGCACCATTTACTAATGCCTTCAACTCGACACTTAGGTACCTTTCACTAATGCCTTCAACACGACACTTCTATGGAGGGAGGAAAGAACTATCAACAAGATGCACTTCAGTGGTCTTGATAATGACGAAACTTAGCAACTCATGACTTGAGCTTGCACGTCTTCAAGAGGTGGCGATCTCGCTTTTAAGAGGAACCTAGAGAATCACACAAACATAAAACTACATAGAATGATCCTTTTAATCTGTGGTTAGTGAGGTTAGAATATTGAGAGAAAGTATATCTAAGAGTGGTAGTGAGCAAGAGAGAAATGGCTCACTATTTATATACACAACATGTCTACTGTCCCACGGTTCCTACGAATCCCTCACCAGAGGGATCCGGCTAGTGCAAAACCTGGGATCCGGCTACTGGGTCAGTTTAGTCCGGATTTCGGGTTGCAAATTGGGTTATGGGTTATGGGTTATGGGTATTGGATTATGGATACCCAACAAGATGTAATGTACCTAGTCATTGGGTTATGGATCTTGGGTCATGGGTCATGGACTTTGGGTCATGGATCATGGATAATATCCAACATGACTTCATGCATGATGTCATGCAATGGGTCATGGGTTATGGATCATGCTCCATGGGTATGGGTTATGGACTTTGGTTTTTACCCAACAACATTCATTGTACCTATTCAATGGATCATGGGTCATGGACTTTGGTTTTTACCCATTACTTACCCATTACAACATATACAAAGTACATATACATTTCTATAAAATGTAAACACTAGTTGTTATACATATACATTTCTATAAGATGTAAACAATATTACTTGTTAGTGTTTTATAAAAATGTCTTTGGTTTTATACACCTTATTTACTAAACATGTTTTGATATAGTTTTAATATGTTTAGTAAAAGTGTGTTAGTAAACTATTGGCTCAAACTTTTTACTTGTTTTATTTGTTTCGTTAAAATGATTTTACGTTTGTTATCGACAAAACATTAGAAGATCGTAAAATATAAATAAATGTTTTTATGGTTTATTTGTATTAACAATTTTTGTACTTGATGGTTTGAGTATGTGGTGTGGATAAGCTTTGAATCTGTTTTGATTTTGATACACAGTATATGGGTGTTTGTTTTTTCTTTTAGGCTGCATTCCTTGTGTAGGTTCACAACCTTTTAGAGACTATAGGATGAGTTTTTTTTGGGAATCTAGCATTGGAAAAGAACCCAAACAAATACTATTGTCATTTGGTTAGGATAATTGTGGTGAACTATGTCTTGTGCCTATATAAGTAGGTGTTATGATGTTAGTATTGTCACTCCTATCCTCTACATTTTCTCTTTAGGCGTGTCAAAAAATGGTTTCTACTCCCAACTTTGACCAACTAAAGGAGGCATATGGATCTGATGAACTGCGTCATTGCTTCAAATTCCTGTTTGTCCAAGAACAGGGAGAGAATGAAGGATTCATTATGTTGTTGTGTAACACCTCCAAAATTTGAACAGCGAAAGCGTTCGGGTCATGGGGTGCTACTAAATCAATACTCATAACACAAGGTAATAAGAATGGAAAATGTATTCCATTATCGAAAAATAGATTAATTTCAGAAATGTTTTTACACCATTGTTTCAAAGTGCGGAAGTAAATCACATAAAATATATGTTGTCTCATTAAAAGATGTATTAGATATGTGTGAAAACACTTCGGATGCCAGTCCTTAATGAATGCCTTTTCCAATGCCCATGCCAAGAAGTATACCTGAGAAAAACATGTTAAAGTATTTGTGAAAACATAGAGGGGGTGAATACGTTTCCGTTTCAAACTTAAAACTTTTGTATCAAATATAGTATAAACCATTGCATTTGCTAATCTCGACGCGAGGATGCATTTAACGCATTACAGCATGTAAGGCCAACCCTTTAATATCACATAAGATTCCGCAAGATTAATGGTTCATTATAAATCAAGTTTCACCATTATTAGTCTGGTTGCTTTTTCTTGATCTAGCGTGTCATAATATGTAAAGTGTTAAATATAGTTTATGAATATATGAAAGACAGTATGCATCACAGACATAGACATCAACCACATAGAAAATAAACAATGTAATGCAAGAATAAACGTAAAGCGATAAGTAAAAGGATAGACAAACCAACACGAGGATTTATAGTGGTTCGGCTACAAGGACACCTTCCTTGCCCTACTCCACTCCCCAAGTCACCTACTCGATAGTTACTTCACTAGATCAACAAACTCTATTCTCGGCGGAGAAAACCTTACAAAACGTCACTTACACTTTTTCTGGTACTAAGCTAAACACCGAGTTCTTCCACGAGGTAGAACCAAACCTATCACAATGTCGCCTATACTTTATCCGGTACAAGGCTAGATATTGTGTTCCATTACAAAGGAGGAACCACTACCCGACCAACAAGAATCCTATCCCTAAGGAGATCCACTCCTTATGACAACATCAACAAGGATATCAATATCCTTTGACCCAATACTAATCTATCATGTACATCGAATCACACCATATCGAATGCACACCTTAGGCACCATTCACTAATGCCTTTGACTCGATCTTTAAGGCACCCTTCACTAATGCCTTGTGACTTGACTTCTAGGCACCCTTCACTAATGCCTTTAGCCTTGACTTCTAAGCACCCTTCACTAGTGCTTTCAATATGGACATTCGACACCTTTCACTAGTATCTTCGTCTTGACCCTTTAGACATCTTTCACTTATGTCTATGACACATCTATGACACCCGTTGTTTTTTGTGGCCCAACATAACAAACCTTGTGTTTTATGGCACAAACACATAAACCATCTAGTCTAGTCATAGATATACGACACATCTATGACACTCGTTATGTTTTGTGGCCCAACATAACAAACCTTGTGTTTTATGGCACAAACACATAAACCATCTTGTCTAGTCATAGATACAAGAATATGATACTAGACAATATCCAGGACAATGTGTCTAATGGATATGAAATCCTAAGCTAAACATCAAGAACACAAAGCATGATGTAGTTAGTCTTCTATGAATGAAGATGACAAGTTTCTCAAGCTTGTTGTAGAAGATCTTCATGTACTTGTATGCTTGTGATGGGTGATCACTTCAGTAGGTAAGGATGCAAGATCTCTAAGCTTGCTTTGGAGGATCACTTCGGGAGTATGCTTATAACAAATGAAAGTTAGAAGCATTATGATCATATGAGATGAGGGTGGTTTACATGTTTCCTAATGATCTAAATATCCTAGAAATGGTGGAGAGAAACTATGTGTGACGGTGTGAAGAAATGGTAAGAAGTGGCTTGCTATTTATAGGCAAAAAGGCCAAAACCATGTTCTGCCCCAAGGATCCCTCCTGGAGGGATCCGACCCTTGTAATTCCAAGGGATTCGTGAGACACTTGAGGGATCCGTGGACGCTCCTCTTTACCCATAGTTTATGGGTTAAAACCATGGGCTATGGGTCATGGTTTTGAGTGCCCACCAAGGTACAATGTATCTAGACATTGGGTATGGGTCTTGGGTCATGGGTTTTACCCAACACATTTACTTATGTTTATGTATTTTATAAAATGTAAGTAACCAAAATTACTTAAGTGTTTTATAGACTATTTAACTAAACATGTTTAATGGTTTGTTAGGGGTTTGATCGTAACGCAACATAACAAACATGTACGAACCTGTGTTGTAGCATACAAGGACTTGAGTGGTTGAGAGGTGTTGAGAGTATGTTGAGACAAAATATAATTACAAGTAACTTATAAATTTTACGTTATGTATTACAAGTTACATGTTTGTTATCAACAAAATAAATGAGAATGTATAGATTAAATATCGTAATATGTGCACTAACAATCTCCCCCTTTTTGATGATGACAAAATAAATGTAAACGTAATAGATAGGTAAAATGTCAAAGTTACTTGTGTCCGTACTTCCTATACATTACCTTATCCGTTTACACTCTTCTCCCCTTTTTGTCGAAACAAAAAGGGTGTGTCCTTGGAGTTTAAACTTAATTTCTCCCAAGAATGGCGAGTTTGCATCATCCCTAGTGAAGTTAAAATAAAAACACCTTATTGCTCCAATTGGCACACCACGCCAATACCTTCAACACGAAACACTAATGACGAAGCTTAGAAACTCATGACCTTGAGCTTCCACGTTTTCAAGAGGTGGTGATCTCGCCTTTAAGATGAACCTAGAGAATCACACAAAGAAAAAAATAGAAAGATCCTTTGAATTATAACCATTATTGCCAACGGCTCAATAGATCAAATTTTTGAGGCTTAACCTACATCAAGGTTAGTGTTAAGGAAAATAAAAAAAATATATGATGAGAAAGAAATCTCCCTTTTGTTGAAACATAAAGGAATTTTGAATAATGGATGTGTGCATGCTCCCCCTTGGCGATTGCTCCCCCTTGTTAAGGGCGTCAAGTATTTTAGGAAGGCTAAGACAAAAGTATTGAAAAATTTGCAATGTTTTTTGATTTGACGAAAAACTCCCCTTTATTGAGAGCGTCAAGTTCTCATAGTGTTTTGAAAATCTACAAAACAAAAAGTTAGTGCAAATATATATTCGTCCTTGGACGAGTAAGTCATATGATGCACTTTGTAAATGTTCGATGGAAGCTCCCCCTAGCTCGAGGGCGTCAAGAAGAACCTACAAGAAAAGAATAAGTAAACCTCGTCCGAAGACAAGTGCTCCATATACAAACCCATGTATATGAGTGAACCTACAAAGAAAAGGATTAGTGTAAAAATTTCGTCCATAAGTAGACGAGAATCCCATACACATCAAAGTGTATATATATGAACCTAAAAAGAAAGGATTAGTGTCAAAAAGAGAATAATCCTACTACTTGCATCATCATGGTTGGTTTAGAGGTTGTAAGGTTTGTTCAAGGTAAGAATAAAAATGTGCTTCGGGATGAGACGCATTTCATTACGAAATTCACTTGGATTTTAACAACATAGATGTTTATGGAGGATGGTTGAGCGACAATGAATTGTAGTGGTAGTGAGACACTTGTAGGATGTGGTTGACACAATAAGCTTGTGGTTTGAGGTTGTGGTTGACACAAGTAGGATGTGGTAGAACATGAGACATACTTCATCACGTAGTTCATGAACTAGACCTTGGACACGGTGATAATGATAGAAATCATCATTATGACTTAGAGGTATGAAAGTTGTGGTAGAGGTGATGAGAGGTCAAGTATTACTAGGTAATAAAGAGACTCAATATTAGCAAGGGATGGTGATGAAAGGTATCAAGGTGAATCTTTGACTTGGTTGATGTCTTAATAGAGATGGTAGACATGATGACTTTGTGAGTAGTGATAAAGGTGGAGTAAGATGGTTAGGATGATGCAAGATTAGGAATATAAAAAATGTGCGAATGAGCACGACTAGACTTGATGATGAAATCGACCATTGTCAATCTACAAGAATCCAAATGAGTTAGTACGAAAGGAAAACATTTATACAAATGGATAAATTGTTCACATAAAATCATGAAACGAAAAGAAAGAATACGTAAAGAATCATATAAATGCAACTCATTTATAAACATATAAGAAACTGATAATCCTAAATGTTGAACAAGTGCTTGTGTGGAAAAAGGAAATTTGAAATGATTACCTAAAGAGATAATGTACCTACTGTTCCACGGTTCCACCGGTTCCCTCACTAGAGGGATCCAACTAGCTTAAGTCTAGGGATTCGGCTAACAGATGAGGTGAAAAAGAGGTGATTGGGTTCTAGCAAGGTCTAGCACCTACATATCCTAAGTTACTCAGTCTATTAAGTGTCTTACATGAAGATGGACTTAAATGATCAAGAGAAAATGATTGATGGTAGCTAATGATTTTTACAGCAAGCACACATGTATACATGTTAAGCAAAGCAAGGAGAGCATGTAGAGATCACATATAGGCAATCAAATGAGATCGAGCTCACAAATAACACAAAGGTTTAGCAAACTTAACAAGCACTATTCAAGAAGCCTAAAACAAATTTATGGTCTAGATTAATAAATCATTTACACTAACAATGACATGTAAGGTATGTGTCTTGAAAGAAAAGAGCACGTGATGGTGTTCAAGACAAAAGAGTTGTGAGGTGCTAGTTTAGGACAATCTAGTTATTACGGATGATGATTAGCATACAATGAGCTTCGTCCATGAAGTCATGTAGCTCTTCTCGATCAAAGCAAGATAATCGCTTGATGAGGCAAGTGGTTGTGATTAACTAAAAGGAAAATTAATTTTACAACTTGTTTGAATAGTAATCCTAAGATAATGCAAAGTATTTCCATTGTAAACTTACTTTAGGAAAACATAGGAGTATAAATTTCTCAAGTGAGAGAATGAATATGAGACTATTACTAGCGGTGCTCAATTACGGGTAAACACGACCATTTTTACGGGCGATTCCACATACCCAACTTCTATCAAGGAAGAAATTCAACCGTTAGGTAAAATTGAGTTTCTAGTGCAATAAGTTCTCCAGTATTCATTCTCAAGTTAGGAAAATTTATATTCCTACGATGGCCTATCGAAGAGTAACAATGATGATACTTTGCTTCGTTTTTTTTATTAATATTATAATTGAAACAACTAAGGTGACGAAGGTGTCATGTTATAAAAATTTGTCCATATGGTGAACAAAGAAATGGTTGGATGAACTAGTTCAACATATGTTGTTGGAAAGCTCGAGTTTGGACTTTCGGATATGAACAATTATATTTGCGTTGCAAAATATTTTACTTGAGTATATCGGATGAGATAATCAAGTTGTCAATCCTACTATGAAGCTTGGAAAGCGATCATGAAAAAGAAAACGGGATAGTACATCATCAACACAAGTGTAGGTTATGATCTGATGTACATTCTTGTTGTTTTTTAGAAAACGATACAAGAAAATATGAAATCAAGAAATCATATAAGCACATAAAACATTTATGTTGCACACATGATAAACTCAATCAAAAAGCCATTTGGTGTATTACATGTTTTAAACATTTTTCAACTTATATGACTTATCTAAGTATTTAAACTAACATTTTCGACACAACTAGATGTTATCCCAAACACTCCTTCAAATAGCACATTGATTAGTAGAATATTACTAAATCGACAAACAATAGAATGAATAGCAAGGTAAGGAAACCACATATGTTATTCAATCAAACAAGCACAAAAGCTATTTGAGATAAGCAAACAATCAAGTAATGCAAGAAAGACAATTTATCATTTAGCATAGCAAATGAAAGTTCTTTTCATCGCTTTGTGTTAAATATAAACATGTATACCAAGCTTGATTAGTTTCTTTTAAATTTATAAATATGATCAAAACCTTAATTTCAAAATAGGACACATTGTTATTCAAAAATGAAAACATCCATCTCCAATTAGATCAAAAGTTTGTGCAAAAGTTATGACTGAAAAATGACTTTCTATTATAAATCAATGATTCTGTAAATTTTTGTTTTGAATCAGTTTATGAAATCATTTTTAAATGAAAGTAGACTCAAATACCTTTAAAACAATAGGTGGCTAGACTTCTAACGACTTACGGTTAATTAGTTATGAATTTTTGAAATTCGCATAAAACTGTCTTGCGTACCACGGATCCCTTGCTCGAGGATCCGTCAAAGGTAACCTAAGGGATCCGTGGATCGACGAATTACAAAATGCATGTTTTGACCCGACGAAAAGGTTTAACCTTTGTAGACTTTTAGTGAAGTTATATTATCCATTTTATCTTTATTCAAGCTTGATTAACAAGATATCTAACAACAAAACTTCAAAGAGAAAAAATCAACAAAACACTTTTCATATTATGCTTGACTTCACCAAAATATGATACAAGGACCTTACTCGTTTTGAAAACCATTTGCTTTAAAAACTAGAGCCAACCCGCTCGATACCAATTGTGAAAACATAGAGGGGTGAATACGTTTCGCTTCAAACTTAAAACTTTTGTATCAAATATAGTATAAACCATTGCATTTGCTAATCTCGACGCGAGGATGCATTTAACGACACTGGCATGTAAGGCCAACCCTTAATATCACATAAGATTCGCAAGATTAATGGTTCATTATAAATCAAGTTTCACCATTATTAGTCCGGTTGCTTTTTCTTGATCAAGCGTGCCATAATATGTAGAGTGTTAAATATAGTTTATGACTATATGAAAGACCAAGTATGCATCACAAACATAGACATCAACCACATAGAAAATAAACAATGTAATGCAAGAATAAACGTAAAGCGATAAGTAAAAGGATAGACAAACCAACACGAGGATTTATAGTGGTTCGCTACAAGGACACCTTCCTTGCCCTACTCTACTCCCCGAGTTACCTACTCGAGAGTTGCTTCACTAGATCAACAAACTCCATTCTCGGCGGAGAAAACCTTACACAACGTCGCTTACACTTTTTCCGGTACTAAGCTAAACACCGAGTTCTTCCACGAGGTAGAACCAAACCTATCACAACGTCGCCTATACTTTATCCGGTACAAGGCTAGATACCAGGTTCCATTACAAAGGAGGAACCACTACCCGACCAACACGAATCCTATCCCTAAGGAGATCCACTCCTTATGACCACATCAACAAGGATATCAATATCCTTTAACCCAATACTTATCTATCATGTACATCGAATCACACCATATCGAATGCACACCTTAGGCACCTTTCACTAATGCATTGACTCGATTTTCAAGGCACGCTTCACTAATGCCTTGTGACTTGACTTCTAGGCACCCTTCACTAGTGCCTTTAGCCTTGACTTCTAAGCACCCTTCACTAGTGCTTTCAATATGGACATTCGACACCTTTCACTAGTGTCTTCTTCTTGACCCTTTAGACATCTTTCACTTATGTCTATGACACATCTACTACACCCGTTATGTTTTGTGGCCCAACATAACAAACCTTGTGTTTTATGGCACAAACACATAAACCATCTAGTCTAGTCATAGATATACGACACATCTATGACACTCGTTATGTTTTGTGGCCCAACATAACAAACCTTGTGTTTTATGGCACAAACACATAAACCATCTAGTCTAGTCATAGATACAAGAATATGATACTAGACAATATCCAAGACAATGTGTCTAATGGATATGAAATCCTAAGCTAAACATCAAGAACACAAAGCATGATGTAGTTAGTCTTCTATGAATGAAGATGACAAGTTTCCCAAGCTTTTTGTAAAAGATCTTCATGTGCTTGTATGCTTGTAATGGGTGATCACTTCAGTAGGTAAGGATGCAAGATCTCTAAACTTGATTTGGAGGATCACTTCGGGAGTATGCTTACAACAAATGAAAGTTAGAAGCATTATGATCATATAAGATGAGTGTGGTTTACATGTTTCCTAATGATCTAAATATCCTAAAAATGGTGGAGAGAAAGTATGTGTGAAGGTGTGAAGAAATGGTAAGAAGTGGCCTGCTATTTATAGGCAAAAAGACCAAAACCATGTTCTGCCCCAAGAATCCCTCCTGGAGGGATCCGGCCCTTGTAATTCCAAGGGATCCGTGGGACACTTGAGGGATCCGTGGACGCTCCTCTTTACCCATAGTTTATGGGTTAAAACCATGGGCTATGGGTCATGGTTTTGAGTGCCCACCAAGGTACAATGTATCTAGACATTGGGTATGGGTCTTGGGTCATGGGTTTTACCCAACAAATTTACTTATTATTATGTATTTTATAAAATGTATGTAACCAAAATTACTCAAGTGTCTTATAAACTATTTAACTAAACATGTTTAATGGTTTGTTAGGGGTTTGATCATAACGCAACATAACAAACATGTACGAACCTGTGTTGTAGCATACAAGGACTTGAGGTCGTCGAGAGGTGTTGAGAGTATGTTGAGAAAAAATATAATTACAAGTAACTTATACATTTTACGTTATGTATTACAAGTTACATGTTTGTCATCAACAAAACAAATGAGAATGTATAGATTAAATATCGTAATATTTGCACTAACAGTATCAACACAAAGGTTGGTGAGTTCATAGGTTTATGTTAAAGTATTCAAGTTGGACCATATTTGTACATATAAGCATCTCCGTGAATGATACTATATGTAGTAAAAGTCTATTACGTTAATACCAAGTTCATGCAACCGAAACTACGACAGTGTGCATGCATCTAGAAGCATGATACATAAAGCCCAGCAAGTGTATTTCCAGTACACTTGGATTCGATATGGTATACGTTCGACGTTTGCCTATCCGGTCAAACTCGAACGGGGGTGTCATCCCCAATAGATCTATTCATAACAATCGCGCTTCTCCAAAGGAAACTAACGGTAGCATAGTGGGATTTAAGGTTGTTTCACGTAATAGTGTAATCAATTTTAGGTTCGAAAAGAGTTTTGCATGTTTCTCACCCTATAGTTTTATAAAGCAAGTAATAAGAGTAAAAGTGGGGCTATAAACTCACCTCAGTAATGCAATCTTGAACAGAGCACGGTCAAACATTATGTTGATATGGCACCGAAACGTAACCTAGATTAGTACGGCAAGTTTAGTCTTTATTCATGTTTAAGACTCGATAATGTTTAAGAAAAGTTTTCAAGTGTTTGTTGTTGTTGTTATTGCTTGTGTGGCGTGATTAAGTTTAAATGACTTATTAAGTGTTGGTCAACATTGACTCTTGGAGGTACGTAAGTATATAGAGGATGATGAGAATACGTCAATTTGGATAAGTCGTAGGTTCATCGATAACTAGAAGACATTGTACGGAAAACATTTCATAGTAACGTATTTGAGTTATAAAACGTCGTTTTAGACTATATGTGTTTACTTATAACCATATATTGGTTTATAGACGGTATATTATCTATATTTCAATGTTGTTTTTTAACAAAAACATGGTTGCAAAATACTATTCATACGTATAAGAAATAATATAATATTTTTAGGAAAATCGGGCATGAATCGTCTATACGTTTCAAATATTTGTTTTGGACAAATAGTAAAGCGTTATTGTATAAAATGGTTTTGTTTATATAGGTGGTGGTGGTTTCATGATGAGATCGGTTGGGGGGCTCATTGGTGCTCAAACTTTTTTTGGTTCTCCTTGTCGATCCATAATTGTAAGGATTTTGCTTCCTTTTGATTACCTTTTGATAATAAGTAATGTTAAAAATTGAAATTATACATTTATTATTGTGTGGAACCGATTGAACAAAAGGCAGTAATGAGAACCGCTTGTTAAATTGTTTGTGTTTAATTCGAGTTGTAATGTGGGAACTTGTTATTTACTAATCGGAACACACATATATATTAAATTGTTGTTGATCCTTGTGTGGCAAAACTTATAAATAATTTCACAATTAAAACTTGAGTATTAGTTAAAACTGTTTTGTGCAACTCTTGCCTAGCCCAGTTGGCACTTGGTCTACACGTCGGGCTCGTGTGAGTTAAATTACCTTTAGTAAGCCAATGACTAGATAGAGTGTTCGTGTCTGGTGTACATGTTGTCGTGCGACTGCTAACACCCCTTTTTCCTACTCGAATGGTCTTCCTTGAACATAATAGTATAGACATTTTAGTGTCGAGACTTGGTTCGAAGATTACTCACTTTGTTGTCCAAGTATGGGTGTATAAACGATAAGTCTAGGGACTCTACAGGAACCTTGTAGGCTCGTGAGGCATTGCCTCCCGGGGTTCACAACCCTTCGTGGTTAATACCACTTACTTGTTAACGGAGCCTTTGACTCACAAGCCATACCTCGTTCCCACACCGCCACGTTGCCAAGATAGATATCACGTCCCTAGTCTCTCGAGTGTCAAGACATTATAAGTATACTTTACCTCTTTTACAAATTGGAGATGTCTTGTGGTATCAAACATTTTGAAGCTTGTCCGCTTCCAACTAGGATGCGTTTGGTAGTTGGATTCGGGCGCATTTCACCCCACGATTGAGAGTACGCTTGGTTACTTGAGATTGGACCGAACCCCATCCCTTCGCGATCGTCTGCTTTGTTTGGGTGAAGCCCACTAAATATTCGAGTTCGTTAATACATGTATATTATCACCGTCCGATAAATTTATCGACTCATTTCTCAACTTCATTTCCAAAATGATTTATTTCCACTCGGTCACAAGTGTCGCGATGTATTCCTCGACCAACCGCCATATTAGCTAAATTATCTCGATTCATTAAATACCTACTATGTAAATTTTTATTCAAACATGTCTTCCCAATTTGATGAATATATATATACTCGACTCAACCAATATTACTAACTCAACAACTCATAAAAACTAAACTACTTTTCAAATTTTTTCTAACTAATTTCGCTCATTCTCAAATTCAAAAGAATGACAAAGTTATAATAAGAATTACTAAACGTAATCTTTCACAAAAACTCGACTTTCAGTCAATTACTTATATACAACAAGTTTTTGAGATGTGGTTGGCTGAGATCCGGTGGGCAAATAAAAAGGAATAAAAGTTTATAAAAGTTAACTTTGCTTTCTATGCATCGATTTCATGAGGAACGATTTGAGCAAAGGTCCTTATCCCTTCTTCTCTCCAAAATGGTCTTTTGACCTTGACAATGGGAAGGAGCGAAAGCATATAGTGATGGGTCTGGACTTGTTGTAAATGGCGGGGCGTTGGGGAGGCGCTGAAGAAAGCAGGAGGGCAGGATGCCATCTTTGTGATTTTTGCTTTAGTGATTTGACCTAGGAGATAGGATGAAGGTCTGCAATAGTGTTTGGGTTCTGATTTGCGTGTGTAGGCGAGAAAAGAGGAAAAGGAAAGTGAGATTAGGAAAAAATAATATACTTAGGGTAGTGGGATGTCAGACTTTATATTTTAATTTCTTATTAGGTAGGTTTTAACTGTATTATGTACCCCATGTTCCGATGAGTTAGACTGTGATTAGGGTGTCCTAATTTGGTAAATTTTATGAGGTGACGTTTTATGAACACGTTTTTGAGAAAGTATTATAAACACAAAGTTTACCACTCCGGGAATTTATTATAAGTTTATTTTGCCCTTATTGTAGTATCGGTACGCGTGTGGTGTCAAGTTTTTCCAAGACAACGAGATAACCTCTCGTTGACATGTTTTGTTCATCAATAAATATCAAGAATGATTTATTCACATCATCTGTTCATCAACGCTGCTCGTGATTATAGATCGAAAAGAAAAAAAAATGTAGCTACGAAAACAGGTAGGAAATTCATGAGTTGTTACATGTTGGGTGAAAAATGTGATGATGTGCGTCGTAGGATTGACAAAAGAACTGAATTGCTGCAAGAAGGTCAGAGGTTTAGTCCGTTTGATGATGTTGCTGGTGATGGGATCTAGTGTTTGGAGGAAGCACATGATAGGGACCGCCAGATTTTGGCCGGATTGATGCCGTCTTGGATCTGGCGCTTGAAGGAAGGGTTGAGAAGAATCGCCATATGTTTATGATGGATATGTACAATTAGGCTATTGTGTTTTGTTTGTTAATGTTGGTCTGTTTGCTAGTTGTAGTTGTGATCTGATGGTGAATGTTTGATTAACAGTATGTTGTTGTGTTTGTAACTTGTGTTATCTATGAATAAAAGTTACCAGTTGTGTGTTTCTTAGTAGTGAATGTTATTTTTTTTCCAAACTTAAGTAGTTTACAATTAAAGTTAGAGTTGTTTGATTGTTAAATGTGCAATAATATTGTATTGCAGTAGTAAATATACAGATGGAAAGACACATATACCATAACAGGAATTCTACAACCATATATTAGAGTAACCTCAAGTGTTTTACAAAAGATGCATATGCACTGAATCTAAAGTATCTCACCGTTGAACAGGAAACTTGTGTTATATGTTTTTTCCAAGTTGGTATACAAAATAGAAATCTGAACATCTATTCAACGTGATAGCTACTTTAAGATGACTGGTGGGAGTAGTTTTCGATATGTACACAAGTCATTATCCATGACTGGTTCTAGTAGCAAAAGGTATTTAGATCACTTATTGTCTTAATCTTGCACTTTAGTAGTGTGCACTTAACAACTACATGATAATTGTTGCTTCTTGCATATCAAGCTTTTTTTTATTTTTGATGTCTAATTTTTCTTCTGTGAAAAGTTGTCATTTGACTTGTCTGCGTCCAACATCAGAGTTTATATCTGTCTTTGATCTTGTTTGCATCCCTGTGTATGTTGTCCGTGGTTTTGCAATTTCTATAGGATTTAAAAAAGGGTGTTACTATTCATGATGAAATTTCGCGTTTCAGTATCAAGTTTTTTTTAAATTGTAATTTTTTTACCTGGTTGTTTGTGCTTTTGTGATGGAGTCGGATGCAGTTGTTTGAGAATGGCATCCTCTGTTGTTGCTGGAACAGGCTCGGTAGTCGCTGAGAGTACATTTGTCCTTGATGGGGTTTCCATACATGTGTATGCTGGCTCTAGTGTTGTTGTTCCTATACCATTTAACAAATGTTAATTAGTAATTTTGATTATAATTAATCTGTTATCATAACATTTTTAGATTTAAACCTTTTTGTCACCTCCTGAATGGTGTCCTTGCTCTATAGTCTTTGTTGTTGCTTCCGTAATGTCAAGGTCCATTCTTGTTGGGTTGTATTCTATACCAGTTAGGTGGCTTGGAAATATTGTGGTATCTGTAATAAAAAAAATTAGGATGTTTAAGAATTAGGTATAATGTATATAATAATTCTGAATAGTGTTGGTATTTAGTTTTATTTACCTGAAGACTGCCCTTCAATTTGGTTGACCATCAATGTTCTGCCAAACAATTCGTCGATCACAAATTCAACGGATCCTTCTTTGCAAGTTGGATTGTAGTGAAATTGAAACGTATGTGTTGCCCCAACAATTGCTTCTATTTCTTGTGGAAACTAATGTGGATCAACACTGTTGTCTGATGCAACTAAAATTGCACATTCAACACCTAGGAATTCATCTGCTTTAGGCGTAAAGAATATAAATTGTGTTGTTGTGCTGCCATCTGCTAGAATTGCTCTGAGGTTGTATTTGTATAAACATTTTAGTTATGTAAGTCAGTATAGAAAAACTTAAACGTTGTTCGGTGTTTGTGTACTTGTACTTGGGAGTTGGTATAATCCCATGTTGTATACATTCGTAGTTCCTGTTATTTTTTGTAGCCTTACAGTTGCAAGTGTTGCATGAGGTGTAGTACCAGTTTCTGTTCTTATTGAGACTGATTATTTTTGCTTCACAACTAAATCGTACTCCCTAGTAAAGTCCCAAAAAAGGAATATTTCATATATAGTTATCTAATCTAATAGATGTTATAATTATAATTTGAATTTGTTGTTGTAAGTAACCTTGTATGTGTCTGGATTATGTGTGAGGAGTATTGCAAACGGAATACAGTTTTTGTTTTTTTCCTTGTCAACATCTTTTAGACGGTATCTGGTGACACATAATGGTGGCTTTTCTTGGTAAAATTCTTTGTAACTGTTGGATATGCATCTGGTTAGATATATAAATGTACACTGAATTTTTAGAATAATAGATAGGGTACATGAATCTTACGCTACTTTATATTACTCCAGCTATGGGATCTTAGGATTTATGTAATAATATGTGGCTGGTGTTGATGAAAGCTGCAAATCTGTAAATAGAAAAGGGTTAGCTGTATAACAATCTTTATGTTTATTTATAAGTAAGAGTTAGCTTTATCTTAGTGACAATAACATTACGTCTTCCTTGAAATCTTGAAACTCTGCATGAACTAACAGCTATTATGATAGGTATGTCAAGAGCATCAATTTAATTTTTCTCTAATTTGTCAGCAAGCTCATCCCATAGTGTTAATTCAATAGAATAGCGGCTGTTGATGTAAACCATTTGAGATACTTGTTATCATATTAATGTGCATCATACATTCTATCGTATCATAATTTTCAATATTACTTACTTGAGGTTTTGTATCTCAACTTTTCTCATTCTTGACTGATTTTTGTTGGGATTTCCAACGTCGAGTGGTTCGCCTGATGTAAATGTAACATCCAATATAATCTACAAATTTAAATATAGTTATAAGTGTATACATTTTTTATATTACAACAACAAAGACTATTATAGATTGTGCTTTGGTACCTGTAAGGACCGGATATTCTTTTTTGCCCTTGTCGCGTGGGTCAAAAACTTTGTTAGGCTACTGATTGTAGGACACAAAGTTAAAGTAGTGATTCGGCAATCATTCATATGGTATTGTATCCACTTTTGTGAATCTGTTAAATAGTAGGGACGTCTTGTTGTGGAGAGTCTGTTGCCAATTATCCGTTTTGACACAAAGAAAGGCTGATATCTAGTATGCTTTTCCAGGTATAAGAAGAGGCTTGAAACGATGAATCTCATAAGCATCCATGTTTGCTTGTATTGCAATACCCTAGGTATGTTAAAATGTCTTATCAAAAGTTAAAGACAACAATTATTGTATTACAGTGTATGTTTACATTACCTGTCTGTCTAATAAGATTGCACGATATCCTTTTTCAGTTGTGTCTGGAGGATCTCGAGTTGCCCATGCACGGTGTACCTTCACTTCGATCAACTTATCTCTGTCTCCAGGTTAGAGTTCTTCAATAGCGGTTAATCCCATCATGCAATAACCAAAATTTATAAACTCTTAGCATAAAACTATTAAAATGAAAAAAAGGTCATCAAAATTTCATGTTATATATGCCAATGTAGCCAGTGCAATATGTAAAAAAAATTAAAAAAAATACCTAAATGCAGAGGAATATGTTACTAATAACATTAAATATTAAATGCATTTTCATTTTAACTTTCTAAATCTCTGTTTCAAGAATTGTGGTTAAAAAGTCTTTGTACACTATATTTTTAGTTGTATTGAGTGGGTGTTCACTGTGTTTTTTTATAAGGATTTTCAGACCATTTGGTGTTGTGGCTCGTGATAGTGCAACATAAAGTTGACCATGTGCAAATATAGGTTCTGGTAGGTATACGCCAATTTTGCTTAGAGACTGGCCCTGACTCTTGTTGATAGTCATTGCGTAGCAGACCTTCACTGGAAACTGTTTTCTTTTGAAGATAAAAGGCATGTTTGGATCTGTTGTTTTCAAAGCAATTCTTGGAATGAATACTTTTTCTCCGATCCTGTTGCCTGTGATAATTTTTTCTTGTATCAAATTTGATAATAGTTATGTCACTATGATTCTTGTCCCGTTGCAGATTCCACCTCCTAGGTCCACTTTCGAAGCAGCATAATTGGGGTTCCAATTTTTACTGTCAGTTTGTTTGGTGGCAAACCTGGAAATTTTAGTGTATTTAGAAATTCTGGTGGATATAGCAGCTTGTTTGCAGCACCATCTCTCCCAAGAGGTACAACTTCATCACAACTTACATACATCATGCTTTCTCCTGTTACCAACAACAGAACTTGTGTGTTTATTGCGTCGGTTGTTTCATTCTTAGGACAAACAATTGCTTTTTCCTGTAGGATTTGCGCGTTGGGTGATTTTAATGTGGTTTCATCATAGATGAAATTAATAAGGTTTGATAAGCCATCGTTGTCATCTTGAATTATGTATTCTTCAGGAAACGTAATCCGGCTGGAGTTTTCCTTATCTTCTTCATCAGGATCTCCTATTTTTCCGTCTCCTACATCTAGTAGCCACGAAGAAAATCTGTTTGTTTTTTTTTCCTTTCTTCAACATCAAGGGTTCTTTGTAATAATCTCATATTCTCTTTCCGTCGCTTGAATCACCTAAATCGGAGTTCTTATGCTCAAGATATGGCCAAAATGGTGAAGGTGTGTCGGGAACAATGAGTCTTCCAATATTTATTTGTTTAAGCTTATTTTCTTCATTTCTTTCTCATTTATCTTCTTGCACTTTATTCTTGAGTCTTTGGAGTGACAACTTCATGACTTTATCTTCTCGAATATACTCCACAAGACTTGCATTTTTCGAGAATTCTTCGTACATGCATAAATCTTCGTTTTTTACTTTTTTTCCGTCTTTTTCTCCACTTTCCTGTACTAGGCTAGCTACACCATGAAAACATAACTTTGTGCATATAAGTACCAAAAGTTCATAAAACTAACCAAATATCATGTATAAAAGCCATGATAATGCTCCTAAAGACATGTATAATTTGAGCGTTATCAGTAACATAAAAAAAATAAGAGGTAAGATTCTCAAAAAATTTACACTTTAAGAGGCGCATTGTACAAATTCTTAATACATTTACTACATAGTATGCCTAAAGTACAAGTTCACATATGGTGATATATATAGTACAAAAGATAAATAGACAAAAACAAGTCTTGTTTATTAAAAAGTATGTAGGTCAAATGTGATTTTCAAGTTTTGTGCATTATGCACTACACAAACCTAAGGGTAAATGAATATTCGTAAAAAAAAATTGTGAAAGAAACTATTTATTGTTGTAAGAGATATAATTATTCTTTGTTTCGTCGTAAAAGTTAATGATGTATCAAAGTACAAGGCTATTTTCTTATACTTTATGATACGCTTTTAAAAGATGCTAAAAAGAAAAAAAGTGATACGTAACTATCGGCATTCTGCACTCCAATATTTAAATATGGGCTACATCTAAATGTACAACAGTTTGTAATAAAGTATAAATAAATCCCAAGATGTACATGAAAAAATGGGGTTCAACTTCTTTTAGTACCCTTACAAGCCTAGAGTAGACCTACTTCTCCTTAGACTAAGCAATACTATAGTACAATAGCGACTAAACAATAAATGTATTTATTAATCCACAAATTTATGGTATGGTGATGTTGACCGTCTAAAATATCGACAAGAGTTTTGGTCAAAATACTTAGTCAAAGGATGTTTATATTTATAACCTACAATCCACTAACATGTTTTGCAACATAAAAGGAAAGACAAGAGATAAACATGTGTATGATTTATCTTTTTATCTATAAAAATTCTTGTTAGCTTAAAGTATCTGTGTAATTTACAAACTGTGACGCAAAGTGAGGAAGTAAAAGCATCATACAAAAGCATTATACGCGATTTCTAAATTTTTTCTGGATGTCGTGGTTTCCTTTTTCTTTCTTTGATAAGATTGCATGACCTATTTATGATTTATGAATGAAAATATGACGCTCAAAGATTGGAGGGACAAGTAGCAAGTCTACAAATAAGCACCCATTCACTCTAAAAAGAAATATATTCGGAGATGCGAAAATGAGGATACATTAGTAAATACTCATAAATTTTAAGCTCAAAATGTTCTTTCTCGAGACTTGGGAGTAATCTTTTATACTGCTTGGGTCAAAATCACAACCTTGTTTTAGACTTCGTGTTGTGTCACGTCTATTTACATGGTCAAATGTCCTTATTAGCTTTTATCTAGAGTTTATAAAAGGAAAAGGACACAAAGTCACTTGCTTTCTGAAAGTCCAAACTTACAATGTACTTTGCTTGGAAAAATTTGAACACCCTACTCGTGAAAGACATTAACCATACATATAATTTTTACTTATTGTTAAAATATAACAAAAAATATACATTACATTGGGCATACACTTGAATTAACGTCAAGTTACTAACTAAGATTTTTTATTTAATAAATCATAATACGAGCCCTAGTATATTTTTTGGGTCTTTCGTTCAACTCCCGTTAGACGTTCCCATTGGTGACCTCCGGATGATTTATAACTATTATGTTAGACGTCAGAGCTTCATAATTTGTTATATCGGTCCCCTTTTTCTTTATATCGCAGTGGAAGCACATTTAGGCTTAAAAGACACGCATATGGTCTCTAGGCCGATTCCACCGTCAATCATTTTCGTCATCTCCAGAAGCTCACACGGATGAATTTTTATAACTTCTAACAATCATGGCCTATATAAAATCGCCCGTTAGTTCGTTTCATGTAGAGCAATAACTTTCATCCATCATAGTTTCGATGCGACCATGTCGACGTTTTAGTTCATCTACGTAGATTTAATCTTTTCATCCTTATTACAACTTTTGAACTCCGGTCTCTAGGTTGGTTGCATGTCCATCGGTTTTGAGTTCTATTCATTTAGGTGCCTAGCGGCGAGCTTAAATTACTCGGTCATCAGGCGATTCATCCTTTGGAAAACTAGAAGGGGGGTTGAATAGTTTTACCAATTAAAACTTTGTTTAAAAATATTTAGATCGACTTATGTCAATCTATTTAGATGTGTATGTTGGACATTGATAGAAAGATATATAAATCTGTAATGAAAGATAAAGAGTAAGAAGCACATAACCACGACAAGAGTATTTATAGTGGTTCGGCTACAAGGAAACCTTCCTTGCCCTACTCCACTCCTCGAGTCACCTACTCGAGAGTTCGTAATCACTACACGACACCAACTCCTTATAGCGGAGAAGCCTTCATAAAGTTGCCTACTCTTTTTTCAGTACTAGGCTAACCACCGGGTTCTTCCACAAGGTAGAACCACACCTTATCACAACGTCGCCTACCCTTTATCCGGTACTAGGCTAGATTCCGAGTTCCATTACAATGGAGGAACTACTACCCAATACTACACAACTCCTATCCCAAAGGAGACCCACTCCTTATTACAACATCATCAAGGATATCAATATCCTTGGATACAACCTATCTCTATTTGTATATCGATGCACCTCATCGATTATACACCCTTGGCATCTTTCACTAATGCTACTTGACATGACTTCTAGGCATTCTTCACTAATTCCTTTGACACGGACGTTTGGCACCTTTCACTAATGCCTTTGTCTTGACTCCTTTAGCATTCTTCACTAATGCTTTTGACACGGATGTTAAGCACCTTTCACTAATGCTTTCGTCTTGACTCTTTCGGTATCATTCACTAATGCCTTGGACACAACACTTCTATTGAGGAAGAAAGAACTATCAACAAGAGAACCTAAGTAGTCTTTGTGGAAAACTAGAAGGGGGGTTGAATAGTTTTGCCAATTAAAACTTGTTTTAAACTATTTAGATCGACTTATGTCAATCTATTTGGATGTGTGTTGGATGTTGATAAACAAACATATAGAAATATAACTATGTAATGAAAAGATAAAGAGTAAGAAGCACAAAACCACAACGCGAGTATTTATAGTGGTTCGGCTACAAGGACACCTTCCTTGCCCTACTCCACTCCCCGAGTCACCTACTCGAGTGTTCGTAATCACTACACAACACCGACTCCTTATGGCGGAGAAGCCTTCACAACGTCGCCTACTCTTTTTCCGGTACTAGGCTAACCACCGGGTTCTTTTACACCAAGGTGAACCACACCTACCACAACGTCGCCTACCCTTTATCAGGTACTAGGCTAAGTACCGAGTTCCATTACAATGGAGGAACTACTACCCAACACTACACCAATCACCTAACCCTAAAGAAGATCAATTCCTTATTAAACATCATCAAGGATATCAAAATCCTTGGATCCAATACTAATCTATCTTGTACATCGAAACACACCATATCGAATGTACATCTTAGGCACCTTTCACTGATGCCTTTGAGTAGATCTTCAAGACACTCTTCACTAATGTCTTGTGATTTGACTTCTAGGCACCCTTACCTTTCACTAATGTCTTCGTCTTGACCCTTGAGACATATTTCACTAATGTCTTCAACACTACACTTCTTAGAAGAAAGAAAAGAACCATCAACAAGAGGACTTCAGTAGTCTTGATGATGAGGAAGCATGGCAACTCATGGACTTGAGCTTGCTTGACTTCAAAGGTGGTGATCTCGCCTTTAAGAGGAACCTAGAGAATCACACAAAAACAAAACTACAAACATAGATCTCTTGGATCTGGGGTTAGAGAGTTTTTAACTCAAGGGAAAAGTATGTGAGAAAGGGGGGTTGAAAAACAATGAAGAAATGGCTCACTATTTATAGAGAGAAAATGCCTACTGTTCCCCATATCCCACGGATCCCTCCCACAAGGGATCCGTCTAGCGTAAAGCTAGGGATCCGTGGGACGCTCCTCTTTGCCCATGGGTATTTTGGTTATGGGTCATGGGTCATGGGTTATGGGTTGATCCATGGGTCTCTTATTAGATACAATGTATCTCATGAGTGCAATGCACCTAGTCAAATGGGTATGGGTCAATACCATGGGTTATGGATATTTTCCATGGGTTAAAATTTTTACCCATTTTATAATACATACTAGTTATGTATATATTTTGCCCAATATGTAAACACTAGTTGTACATATGTATTACTAAATTATAAAATCACTTATACTTGTTTTAGTGTTTTATGTGAAAACGTAAGTGTGTTAGAAAACTATTGGCTCAAACTATTTACGTATTTTATTTGTTTCGTTAAAATGATTTTACGTTTGTTATCGACAAAACATTAGAAGATCGTAAAATATAAATAAACATTTTTATGGCTTATTTTTATTAACAATCTCTCCCTTTTTGTTGATGACAAAACATAAAATTATTTTAAGGAAAAACTAAAATTCGTAAAAGTTTGAATTTGTAGTTTTTACCTTCTTCTCCCCTTTTTTGTCGAAACAAAAAGAGCTTCGAAAGAAAACTAACACATTGTTTTAAGAAAAACATGTGAAAATAGAAAAGAAAGAAAAAGTAGAGAGCAAGTAACGGGAAATGATCTCGTCTTAACTCCTCCTTGACGAGTCCATCCCTATGTGAGGGCATCAAGTAAAGAGAAATAATACTATGCTAGTTCATTTGCAACTAAAGTTGCAAAAGATTTCGTCTATGTGACGAATATGCTCCCCTTGATGATTGCAACTTTGCAAAGGGAAGTCATGAAATGTAATCCTAATATTGCAAGTGATTTTGCAATGTATTGCTTTTGACACAAAGCTCCCCCTAGCTTTAGGGTGTCAAAGTCTTCATGTGTAAATTGAATAACTACAAAACAAAGGTTAGAAAACAAGTATAATGCATAATTTCCTGCAAATATGACTCAAGTTAGTAGAAAAACAGTTTCCTGTCTCACGGTTCCCTCCTTGTAGGGATCCGTCTAGGCAAAATTAAGGGATCCGTCTGGCTGATGACTAATTTCAGCAATGGTGATATAACAAATAATGTTAACATCAAAGTGAGATATCTATTATATACCATAATCATATACTCAGAAATATAGCAAGTAGCATGTAATTTCATTTAATAAAACTAGAGGTATGATATACATGACTCTAAAAACTAAGAAAATGAACGATACATGACTTGGAATTACTAGACTTATCAAGTAAAGCTTGATACTAGGACACCACTAAAAATCCTTTAGCTCAAGTTTATTTAGGTTTAATCTCGTCGAAACGTTCGAGGAGGTGATAGAACATGAAACGTTGATCTTCTCGTACTTCATGTATCAAACTTTCAACATGTTGACAATGATAACAATCTTTGTCATGGCTAGGTAGTGGTGGTGGAGGAAATGAAATTGCTTGATGCGAAGGATCAAGTGAAGCGGGTTGCGGAGCCTCAAACGACGGAGGGATTGGTGGAGGCGCATTAGAAGATGGCTCGACCAAGAATGATGGTGGTGTAAGAGAAGTGTCAACTTCCATATGGTGGGGTGGTTGAATTTGATAATTTCTCATAATCCAAATGGGATTATTTGATGGTGACGGCGAAAAGAAAGCCGGAGCTAGTGTTGACTCAACACCTTGATTTTGTACCATTATTCCTCCTAGTGAGGAGAATGTTGCCGGTGGAGGTGGATGAGATGGCCTAGGAGGCAAATCCTCTAAATTGTAGAGGTGTGGTGATGATAGTGGAGTTATGAATGAGATAGCTCTAGGAACCAATGGTGATGGTTTAGTGGAGATGGGATTGTTTGGGCTAGGAGGTATGGTGGTGTTTGGCATAGGTAGTTTTGTGGGTACTATCCTTTTATGTTAGGATTTAGTAAATCCAAGTAATAAAATGTCGGTCACCTCAAGTATATGTAATCGTTAGAAAGCTCGTAGTCGTAGTTATTTAAAGTTAAGTAGCATTTAGTTATGTAATACCGTGGAGGACGGAAGGGTCTTTACCCACTGTATGCCTGATCCACGGCCCGTAGGTGGCGATTTGTGTAATACTATAAATACTCTCTACCTCCCAAGGTAGAGAGTTAGAGCTCATAATAATACTTTCATTTTCTCTCACTAAGTTCCCAAACCTCTAACTCTTTCTCTCTCTAAAACCTTGAATTATACGCCCCACATGATCATGTTATGATGTGTTTGTGAAATACAATATGTTACAAATGGTATCAAGAGCCATGGTTTGATCATCTCTCTTACTTATCCTTGGATTTCTAGTGGTTTTATATGGTTTTTGAGTTTGAAAAAGTTTAGTGGTTTTTGCATCATTTGGACAATTTCTAGTGTTAAAGTTTGAATTTTGATTGTACTTTTGTGTTTAGAATCATTGTAAGTGCTTGGGTTTGGATTTGGAAAGCTTGAATCACTGTGGTTGAGCTTGTTTTGGATTGAAAAGTGTGTTTTTGAAGTTTTTCAAGGTAGCGACTTGAGTCTCGTTGTGAATTTCTTCGTAGCGACTTGCTTCAGTAATTTCTAGCGAGTTGTAGTGTTAGTCGTAGCGACTTGTCTATTTAGACAAGCCGACAAACAGTACAAATTAGTGGATTCTCCACTACGGCTAGCGACTTGGTGGGGTTAGCGACTTGCTCTCATTATTTCTAGCGACTTGTACTTATTGTTCTCAGCGACTTGATCTTAGCGACTTGGATACTTAGCGAGTAGCTCTTTAGCGACTTGTATGCTTAGCGATTTGGTTCGTTAGTGACTTGTGTTCAGTGAATTGGGTTTTAGCGACTTGTGCTTAGCGACTTGTGTTCAGCGAATTGGGTTTTAGCGACTTGTGCTTAGCGACTTGATTCACAGCGACTTGAGGTTTAGCGAGTTGCTACTTAGCGACTTGGTGCTTAGCGACTTGGTTCAAGGATTATAGCGACTTGGTTAATACTTGTTTCTAATACGGTTTTCTCTTGATTTAGTAAAATCCCGTGAAAGAATCTATTTCCCGGTTTAATCATAGAGTTATAAAATCCCGTGAAATCTGTAAACATGTCTACCAACATGCCTACAATCATCTCTACTATAGCTGAGGACGTTCTGCGGTGGTTCGGATACTGCCCACCAATGCTTGACAGAACCGACTATGACTCATGGGCTCAACGAATTAGATTGTCTCGTCTTGGTAAGGATAATGGAGTTAACATTCTCAAGTCAATTGATGAAGGACCGTATCGTTGAGACAACCGAGACATACTTGACATATTGCAGATGGCTCGCTGATATTAGGACCGGACATACCTAAAATGTATGATGAACGACCGATAAGGAGAAGAAGATATACGATGCGACATCGTGGCTTCTAGCATCATACTGTGGTTTACCTAAGGACATTTACAAGTCGATCAATCACAACATCAAGCTAAGGCGGTTTGGGACAATGTTAAGATGCTACTCTCGGGTTTTGAACTAACCAAGGAAGACAGAGAATCTCAACTATATGATGAATTTGAGCACTTTAAGATGAAGCCAGAAGAAAGTGTCTATGAATATTACGTGAGATTCCACAAGCTTGTGAATGATATGAGGAATATCAAAATGACCATGCCAAATATTCAGCTGAATTCAAAGTTTGTGAACAACATGAATCCCGAATGGCATAAATTTGTTACATCTGTGAAGCTAACCAAAGGATTGAAGAACACCAACTATGAGCAACTTTATGCATTCCTTCTTCAGAATGAGAGACATGCTATGTTTGAAAGAATGATTCTTGAACAGTTCAAAACTAAACAGGGAGAAACAAGTTCATCAAATGATTCAACAGCCTTTTACACCAATGTTGGAATTACTACCAAAGCTTCTCAAGTCATACCCACGGGTAATGGAAATCATTAACTCATTCCCGATCCAAGTTTCAAGCAACCTGATGCCAATACAGTCATGGAACACTTTATCAATCAACTGGCTCTTATGGTTAAACAAAACTTAACCTTCACTCCACATACTAACAGTCTTTACACTAACAATGAAATCAGGACTGCATCCAATCTACACAATCATGTTGTTGTCAGAGATGGAAAGGTTATGGTGCATCCAGCTCAAGGAAGACAATATGAACAGGGAAGAGGAGGAGTAGGTGGAGGTTATGTTGCAAATCAGAATCGGGGAAGGAATGGAAATCAAGGTCAATCTAAGCCAATTAAGTGCTATAACTGTAGTGGTGATGGACACATAGCAAGGAAATGCACTTCTCCAAAACGCCCTCAATATGCAGAGTACTTCAAAGACAAGATGCTACTTGGTGCAAGCTCGGATAATGGAGCCGTTTTGGATGAAGAGGAATTATCGCTTCTTGCCGAGGTAATGCCAAGACATATGATGCAAATGTGGATGAGCGGTCAATTCAGGAGATAGGTCATAATCATCGAATGCCTTTCAAGTTGCGGATCGTGATGCATACGACTCGACGTCGATGATGAACCCATCGCATGAGACAATTTTCATGGCAAGCATTTCTCCAATGGTCTCTCCAAAGGTCTCATCATCACAGCAAGCTGGTCCATCCAAAGAATCAATCATCTCAGAGGTATTAAAACTATATGATGATGTTGATCTGCAAAAGGTACATGATAAAGTGCAATCACAGGAAACTTGCGACTCAGATATTGCTAATATGGTTAATAATAAAATTGTCCCATATGATCAATATGTGATCCAAAGTGAGAATGTGATTGAACCAAGTGATATATCTTCTGCAGTCAATGATGACTATGTTTTTTATGAATACACTGCATGTGCCCCTGATGATTATGTCATTTCTAAACTGAATGCCTATAAAGAACAAGTTGCTATTTATGAATAGCGTTCTAAGTTTGAGCTAACTACCCGTGAGCAGGAAATGGATGACCAAATGCGTACAATTATTAGAAAAAGTAATTTTAGAGAAGAAGTGTTAAAACAAGAGTTAAATTCCTTACAAGAAAAGCTTTCTAAAACTGTTATGCAAAAACAAGAGCTTCAAGATAATGTTAAAGTGCTTAAACAAGAATTTAGTGCTAAGGAATCAAAACTTTTGAATGATTTTTCTAATCTAAAAACTTTGAAAAACAAACTTGAAAATAAGTTGTACGTATAAGGAATACCACTCGATCGCTCACATGATCACTAAGCTTAGAGTTCTCGCCGATAAGCATAGTATTCCCATCATAGAGAAACCTAATCACGAGTATGGTAAGATAGCAAAAGTCGCTCAAAATGTGATCTATGATGGTAATGAAATCCTTAAGCCTAGCGCGTAAACCTAGTTCTTACCGAGTGCAATGAAGAGGATAGAAAACTAGATGATGCATCTAGGGAAAAAATGGATAAGAAGCTTAACGATCCTGTGTGTAAAAAGAATAACATAACTATCAAACCCCACGATTACACTAAGGAAAATTGGATCTCCCTGAACATGTTTAAGCCTCAAACTCAATTAACCCCAGAACACATCTTTTGGAAGAAAGATATGGATAAGCTAAAAGTTAATGTACTTGTTGAAACAAACACTCCCTTAGGAAAATGCTCGCAGCCACTCTCATGTATCCTCCAAATACACTAATGCATCTAGTTCCTAGATCGATTGCCACTAATAGCAAAACCTTAATCAAGATGTATGTTGTTTATCAACTATTCGTTGATTTTGAGAAGACATGTAAGAAGAGAATCACACCCATGTGGATAATCGAGGGGAAAGGGGTTTTGAGCAAACTAAAGAATGTTATTTAACTGAGGTCATGCCTTTCTTTAAATAATTAAAAGGTCAATTTGAGAACCTTCAAAAATGAATAAATTCAGATATTAAAGAAATGGAAAAGGAATTTGATGCAATGATAGTTGAGGTCAATGATTATGAACAGGAACTCAAATATAATGAAGTTGAAAGGAAGAACTTGCATATTTTAAATGAGAATTTGATTTCGAGTTGTGTTGCTCAAGATGTGTTTTATACTGTGACTAAGCACTCTATTACTGCTTCTCGATTTCATGAATTATCTATTGCATTGAAAGTTTCCCATGATCGTGTCATTGAGCTTGAAAACAAAAACTCATAACTAAATGAGAAAATTGATCAGGATGATCACGATAATTTGGTAAAACATCTTTCTAAACTAGAAGTTGAACATTTTGATTTGCAACTAAAATATCAACATCTTAAAGAAAATGTCAAAACCTCAAATATCAAGACATCCTCGATGTTCCGAGTTTAATGCGCTTTTTCGAGATAAACAAACGTGACAAATGATTCAAGCTCATTGTAATACGATCAGAAAATTGAAAGCCCAAATTTCACAATTAAAGGGTGAAAAGAACAATGTGACTGGCTCCCAAATACCTCCTCCTTTAGATTCTCAGTATTCTCAGACTTTTCATCTTCAAAACTTGGTTAATGTTTTACAAAAGGAAAACGAGGGTTTCCTTGAAGAAAATGAAAAAGTTAAACGACACTTTAAAGAGTTATATGATTCAATTAAAGTCACCCGTGACAAGAACAACGAAAAAATAACGTCTTTACAAAAAGAAATTGAGAATCTGAGGAGACAGGAAAAGGAACCGCCACTTGTCTTTAATGAGAATGTTGCATCAAGGTCATCCTCGATCGCAAATATATCTTGATGTTAAATACATTCCTCCTCATCTTAGGAATAATGAACTTGTGTTTCATAACTATTTTGCTCACCTTAAGGATGGTCTAGAATGTCTCCGTGAGATTGTGGAAGAGGATTTCATAAACAAGCCTCTTGATAGAGAAATTAGGTTTGCGTGCATTCAAGCCAAACGATCTCAGGATCTGCTAGAATGTTTAATAGCAACATGTCCTAAATCCTTAGGTGCGAAAGGTAAAGCTGTGATGCCTTGTTCTATGCCTAGTGCCAAGCATACAAACCATTATATGCCCACTATTAAGAAAGTGAACTCTAATGTGCCTTCAGTAGTTCGATCCCCGCACGCCTAGTTCAGAATGCAAAACGAGATCAACCAACTAATGTTCCCATAATTCCTTCTACAGAGTAATCAAGAACATAAAAGCAAGCGGTCAAAGCCTGTGCAATACCAAGCAAGATAGGACCTCGCAAGATAGGAATGTGCATTGGAAGAGTAGAAGATCACCCTAGGAATATTAAGTTTGAGTTGAATAAAACGAATCGTGTTGATTCTAGTATTAGCTATAAGCGCATCGTAATTAATTCAATTCGCTACTAACCGCAAACCATGTAATGATGATCGCTTGTTTTCTCGTTACTAATCATAAATGTGGTGTGAATGATTTGTCTAATGCTGTCAAATGCCTAGTTAAAACTGTTAATGTTAAAAATCAAGCTAAGAAGGTTAAAAGGCAAAGGCGAAAGAAAGTTAGAAAACAGTAGAAACCCACAGGAAGGGAATTTAGTAATATAGGTTATCAATGGATACCTATTGGCCGTAAGATTAATGAGTTGTGCCCTAAATTTGCTAAGTCAATGCCCACTAGAAAATGGATACCTACTGGTAGAACTATTCCCTTAAGAAGTGAACATACTTTGAATAGGTCAAATACGGACACTAGCACCGCATCTATTTCTGATGATTCCATTGTTTCTACTTCGATGTGGGTGTTCCAATCATCGTTATTAACCAAATGGAACCCATTCTTGCATGGGGATCCCAATTATCCAGCTTATCCATTCTTGTCGTGTTCAACCGCAGATCGCTCAAATCATTCTCGTGGTACCGGACTCAGTCGCTCCAAGCATATGACCGGAGACCGATCACGGCTCATGAACTTTGTGAGTAAATTCATCGGGACTGTTAGATTCGGAATGATCATTTCGGTGCAATTACGGGTTATTAGGAGATAGTGTAATTTGTGGTGTATTATGTTGAAGGTCTTGGACATAATCTATTTTACGTTGGACAATTTTGTGACTCGACTTAGAAGTGGCATTCGAAAACATACTTGCTTTGTTAGAGAACTTGATGGTGTGGAACTTCTCGGAGGAACTCGTGGTTCAAACCTATATACCATCTCTATCGAAGACATGATGAAATCTTCACCCATCTCGTCTTGTCAAAGGCTTCTAAAACTAAGTCATGGCTATGGCACCGTCGTCTCAATCACTTGAACTTTGGTACCATAAACAATCTTTCCATAAAGGACTTAGTAAGAGGACTACCTAGACTTAAGTATGAAAAGGATCATCTTTGTTCAAGATGTCAATTGGGAAAAAGCACGAAATATGCCCACAAACCAAAACCCACAAACTCAGAATGGAAGTTCTTCATACCCTTCATATGGATCGTACGACCAATGAAAGTGCAAACAATAAATGGGAAGAAATACATTCTAGTAGTTGTTGATGACTACTCTCGATTTACTTGGGTAAAGTTTTTGAGGACAAAGGATGAAACTCGGATGTCATCATCAAACTCATCAAACGACTTCGTGTTCGACTCAACAATACTTGTTAGAATTGTTCGAGCAGACAATGGCACGTAGTTTGTCAACAAAGACTTAATTCGCTTTTATGAAAGTGTTGGAATCACCATCAAAGAAGTGTTCCACGAACTCCTCAATGAACGGTGTAGTTGAAAGACGAAATCGAACTCTTGTGGAAGCCGCAAGAACAATGCTAATTTATTCAAAGGTTCCGATGTTTCTATGGGTCAAGCCATTGCCACCGCATGCTACACCCAAAATCGCTCCCTTATTAACACATCTAATGGAAAACTCCATATGAACTTGTCCATAAACGAAAACTCGATCTATCCTACCTTCGTGTTTGGTGCTTTATGTTACCCAACTAATGACGGTCAAGATTTAGGTAAACTACAAGCTAAAGCGGACATTGGAGTATTTGTAGGATATGCACCAAATGTAAAAGGATACCGAATCTACAACAAGAGAACCGAAATATCATGGAAACAATTCACGTTACATTCGATGAGTCGACCGGTCAAATGGCTCCGTGACAATCCAGCCTGGACCCGCATTTCAACCTTCATCAAGTAGTCCTATCGGTTCTACCCTTGTTTCTAATCCTCACCAAGAACTCCTTATGTACCTCCTTGTAAGATGATTTGAAGAAATTATTTGATCCAATGTTTGATGAACACTATGAGCCAAGTGCTAATGATATGTCAATTTCATCAACAGTGGCTACTTTATCCCCGTCAATGAAGTTAACCCTTCGCCTCAATGTCATTAAGTCAAGAAGCGCGCCGATCACTCTGCCTCATCAACAAATCATCAATCATCGAGTGTACATCATGGAATTGTTTCGCACCCATGATGAAGTTAATCCCTTTGCTACTCCCCAAGATGCCCCATTTGAAAATATATTTGCTCTCGAATCTTCATCGAACCATCTTAATCGGGAGATGTCGACTGCTACTTCAGCCTCAACAACAACCACATGAACACCTTAGAAAATGGACACATGATCATCCATTTGACAAAATCATTGAAACCTCTCTCGCCCGGTGTCCACACGAAACAACTTGCAACCGATGCCTTATGGTGCTTCTTCAACTCCGTACTCTCTAAGGTCGAACCAAAAGATGTTAAAACCGCCATGAATGAAGACAACTAGTTCAATGCCATGCAAGAAGAAATTCATGAGTTTGATCGACTAGATGTATGGGAATTAGTACCTGCTCCAGATTGTGCTATGATCATTGCTCTAAAGTGGATCTTCAAAGTAAAACTTGATGAGCATGGTGATGTTTTAAAGAACATGGCTCGATTGGTTGCAAAAGGATACCGTCAAGAGGAGGGTATTGACTTTGAAGAATCATTTGCTCCGCTTGCTCGTATCGAGGCAATCGTAATCTTCTTGGCTAATCGCCGCAAGTAAGAACATGGTAGTCTATCGATGGATGTAAAGACGGCTTTTCTTAACGGAGATCTTAAAGAAGTCGATACGCCCGCCAACCTGAAGGCTTTGTGAATCCGAGCATCCTACTCACGTCTATCGTTTGAAGAAGGCTCTTTACGGTTTGAAGCAAGCTCCAAGGGCATGGTATGATACGCTATCAAAGTTTCTTCTATTTATTGGATTCAAAGAAAGGAGCATTGATCCGACATTGTTCACCGTAAAGTCGCAAACATTTAATTCACGCTCAAATATATGTTGATGATATTATTTTGCCTCAACCGACCCCAATGAATGTGACCGTTTTCAATTGAAATGGGTTCCAAATTTCAAATGTCAATGATGGGACAAATGTCATTTTTCTTGGGATTACAAATTTTACAAAGTCCCGAGGCATTTTATAAATCAATCTAAATATGCAAATGAGATTTTAAAGAAATTTGGATTTGATTCTTGTGACCGCTGACACTCCCATGATTGAGCGTACTAAACCGGATGAGGACCACTCGGGGATCATGGTAGACCAAACGAAATATCGTAGCATGATCGGATCCCCGATGTACCTCACACCGAAGAGACCTGATATTCATTCGTTGTATGCATGTGTGCTAGATACCGTGCTAAGCCTACCAAAAGCACCTTGAAGCGGTTAAACGGGTCCTTCGGTACCTCCAAGGAACCATCAACATGGGACTTTGGTACCAAGGACACCGTATGTCACTAATAAAGATATGCGATGCGAGATCATGCGGTGTCAAGATACTCGTCGAATTACATCCGGAGGTGCTCAATTTTGGATGATAAGCTTGTAAGTTGGTCGTCAAAGAAGCAAATGAGTACTTTATTTCTCTACAGAGGTCGAATACATAGCCATGTCATCATGTTGTGCTCAAATCCTTTGGATGAGATCTCAATTAACCGACTATGGCTTTGAATTCAACAAAATCCCTTTGTACTGTGATAATAAAAGTGCTATTGCTCTCTCATGCAACAATGTTCAGCACTCAAGAGCTAAGCAGATCGACATTCGACATCATTTCATCAGGGAACAAGTGGAAGAAGGTGTGGTGGAACTCTACTTTGTGAGGACTGAATACCAATTAGCAGACATCTTCACCAAAGCTCTTCCTCGAGAACGTTTTGAGTTTATCCTTCCACGCCTTGGTTTAAAGAGTTTATAACAGGAAACACTCAAGCGTCTTCAAGAGGAAGACGAGGAGTAAAGGTCTTTCTTCATCTATCTCCTGTATATATTTATTCAAAAAAAAAAACTCAAAAAGAAAATATAAAAATATAAAATCTTCAAAAGCCATAAAAATTAGAAAATCTTGAAAATTTCCGAAAATATTGTTATTTTGTCATGTTTTTCCTTATTCGATATCATCTACGAACTTTGTGTTAACATTCAAAGAATGTCACGGGTTTTTAGATGTTCTTCGAATGCACATAGTTTTTGTTAAAAAAAAAAAAAAATGAGGCGGAGAAAAATGGTGGTTTATTGTCATTTCAGGCAGTAACCTATTTTCAAAGAAAGAACAGAGCCATGCTTTATCTTGTTTTTCAAATCTCATGCTACTATCTAATGAAAACTAATTGCTTTGAAAAATTACTCGGAATCTATTTTTGAAAATCATCAGTACTTAACGGTTGTCAAAAATATCTATCTCTCATTCAACAACTTATGTCATTGATTGAGGGGAGAATGATTTTCAATTAAATTAAAAGTGTAATTTTCAAACAACGGTACCGCATCGTGGTTATTATTAAGTATGATTGGATCACGATGTACCTCACGGCCCGAGAGACCGGACATTACATTCATTGTTTGCATGTGTGCTAGATATCGTGCTAAGCCTACCAAAAGCACCTTGAAGCGGTTAAAGGGTCTTTCGGTATCTCCAAGGAACCATCAATATGGGACTTTGGCACCAAGGACACCGGTATGTCACTAACGACCTATGCAGATGCCGATCATGCAGGATGTCAAGATACACGTCAAGCACGCCCGGAGGTGCTCGATTTTTGGGTGATAAGCTTGTGAGTGGTCTTCAAAGAAACAAATGAATACTTTTATTTCCTCTACAGAGGTGAATACATAGCCATGTCATCTTGTTGTGCTCAAATCCTATGGATGAGATCCCATTATCGATTATGGCTTTTAATTCAACAAAATTCCTCTGTCATTGTGATAATAAAAGTGCTATTTCTCTCATGCAACAACGTTCAACACTCAAGAGCAAAGCACATCGACATTTGACATCATTTCATCGGGAGCAAGTAGAAAAGCGGTGTGGTGGAACTATATTTTGTGAGCGAATACCACCAGCGAGACATCTTCACCAAAGCTCTTCCTAGAGAACGTTTTGAGTTTATCCTCCACGACTTGGTCTAAAGAGTCTTCAACGGAAACACTCAAACGTCTTCAAGAGGAAGACGAGGAGTAAAGGTCTTTCTTCATCCATCTCTTGTATATATTTATTCGAAAAGCAAAATAAAAATTTCAAAATCTACAAAAGCAAATAGAAAATATAAAACTTTCAAAAATCCATAAAAATTAGAAAATTTTGAAAATCCCAAAAATATTGTTAGTTTGTCATGCTTTTTCTTTTTCCTTGTTCGATATCATCTACGGATTTTGTGTTGTCATTCAAAGATTTTTTTTTTTTTTTTTTTTTTTTTTTTTTTTAATTGGGAAAAAGTGAAACAATGGTTTATAGTCATTTCAGTCTATAACTCGTGTTTTAAAGAAAGAACAGAGCCATGCTTTATCTTGTTTTTCAAATCTCATGCTCTGATTCTATAAACAAATATTTGCTATCTAATGAAAACCAATTGCTTTGAAAAATACCTCGGACTCAATTTTTGAAAATCATCTGGATTTAACATTTGTCAAAATCTCTATCTCTCAATCAACAACTTATGTCATTGATTGAGGGGGAGAATGATTTCAATTAAATCAAAAGGTTATTTGTCAAAAACAATTGTTTTCAAAAGATACTAATGCATGTTTAATCTTTGGAGTTTCAAGTCTCAAATTTGATCCTTATCAGTTAAATGTCTTCATAAGCAAGTCACATCTCTCCTTAAAAGCTTTCAAAAAACAATTTAAATCTATAGAGATCACAAATCTCAAATGATTTGAAAATTGTGATCGGGGGAGAATTTGTGATTTAAATTGGATTTAAACTGATGATTCGATAAATGGTTTCACAAGTGTTTAGCAAGCTTTCCTCCCCACATGTGCCAAACGATTTCAAATTTTCCATGCACATGTTGAGGGGGGGCATCCTTTTAAAACCACAAAGAATGGAAACGTGATTGATTTGTCTCTAAGTGTAGTTTCCTTCTAATATGTGCAAAACTCTTTCAAACCTCGAGGCACATATTGAGGGGGAGCAAACTTATGAAAACCTCATCCTTCCCCAATATGATTTATCTACTTGATTTGATCAGGGAAGTGATGTTGATATCTTTTAGAAAATGGTAATCAAAGAAGTTAATTCTTCCTCTTGCCTCCGTGTGCCAAAACGATTTAGAAATACACGATGCACATGTTGAGGGGGAGCTCTATTTTTTCTAAAAATATCAAAAACAATTCAGGTACAAAAGGCTTTGATAATATATCACAAGTATCTGGATTGATTTTTCAAATGGTTTTCAATTGGTTTCAACGGCAGATGAACAATACCAAATAGACCGAACAAATTTACTTTATGTATGGTGATATAAGGATGGTTGGGTTAGGTATTCGCCCCACGATCCGCCGTAACCGGAGGGATCTACCCAGGACAATCCACTAGATAGTGTAGAGTCATTAGGTATGATGAAAAAATGAGAAAAGTGAGATATGGGAAGAGTGCGGACCGAGATAGAGCTAGAACTGGAATAAACCCAACAAGGTTATAGTTATGAAGTCTCAAAGCCTTCGAAGGGTTGAAGAATGAAAAGAATTGAATGTGAAAGGGTGAAAAGAAATAGCCCTCCAATAATTCAACCTTAGGGCGTAAACCGGGTTCAACACATATGCTCTTGGTGGTTACTAAGGTAACAATGGTATTGAAGACAAGACATCATGGACCCGATGATGCACCGCACTAAACTTCTCAAGCTACTCAAGTTCCTCTTAAAAGGGCTTGTTTCATTCTCATGGGAACCGACACTATCTATCGACTTTCTCTTAGAGTTTGTTGATATTGAAGGAGACTATCTCCTAGTCTCCAAAGATAGAACCAAATATGCACAATTGAGTCTAGAGCCACGAGATCATCAAATAAATCTCATTAGGACCTTTGTCAATGAAGACTCTCGTTTCACACAATGTGGAAGAGAGATTATATCATATGAATCCTACGCATTATCCTTGTGGTATTGCGTAACATGTGGAGCCAACATCAAATAAGCTCCTGGTGGGTGGCATGTGAGATCTATCCAATAGATCAACCATGTGACAACCGAATGAAACAATGGGGCGATTTAATCTTTTGAATCAATCTTGGTTCGGGTTATGGATTGATGGATACCTTTGAAAAGCGGTCGTTGTGCTTAAAACTCTTTTCTTTAGCACATCGATCGTGTACTAATATTTCAAAATAGAAGGTGTTTATGATTGATAATTGATTTTCATTAAAACCTTCGTTGTATTGCAAAAAACAATTTATATTGAGCGATACACAAGTGTTTTTCAAATCATTTTCATCAATCGTGAATCTCAATTATTGGTTCACTCACTCCGTGTTGTCTTCTTTGAGACGTTCCGGTTTGAGCAACTAGAGCAGCTACACGAAACCCTGTCAAGGAAATTCTTTGAATTATACCGATCACGGGCGGTACTTGTCGATTGATCAGCGGGAACCGTGGGCCGTGTACCTCAATTCAACGAAAGTGATCAAAGACACTTTGCACTTTATTGCTAATCATTGTATGCAGTACGCCGCGCTTTCGGTGATCGAATGAAGGGTCAATCCATAGCCGCATGCTCACACTACACATTCATCTCTAAAGAAATCATGATAAGTGCATCAACGGCTCGATATTTTCACTCCATGCTTCGCTACTGCCGCAAGTATCATGAATCAACTAAAGCTTCCATTACTCGATAAGAAGAAATCATGATCCGTAATGTGAGCATGTCGGTCCAAATGTCACAACATCACATAATACCAACACCACAATGGAAGAGTCGAGATTTATGTTAGCCGATGATCTCAATCTCGGCTCAAACTCATCATCACGTGGATCGCTTAAAGACCTCCACTTAGATTATCCACATGCATTAATGAAAATCAATGACTACGAGCCATTGGGCAAAGAACAGGAACAAGAATCCTAGAACAATCTTAATGTAATATCTCGTTTGTATTCAATGTAATTTGAGGTGACCTCCTTAGGTGGAGATTGTTAGGATTTAGTAAATCCAGTAATAAAGTGTCGATCACCTCAAGTATATGTAATCGTAGAAAGCTCGTAGTCGTAGTTATTTAAAGTTAAGTAGCATTTAGTTATGTAACACCGTGGAGGACGAGACGGTCTTTACCCAACGTATGCCCGATCCACACCGTGGGTGGCGATTTGTGTAATATTATAAATACTCTCTACTCCCAAGGTAGAGTTCGAGCTCATAATAATACTTTCATTTTCTCTCACTAAGTTCCCAAACCTCTAACTCTTTCTCTCTCTAAAACCTTGAATTATACGCCTCACTTGATCATGTTATGATGTGTTTGTGAAATCCAATATGTTACATTTTAGGGATTGGTTTGATTGGTGGAGGGGAAATCCTTGCATTAGTGGACTTGACCGGAGATGATTCGGTTGAATAGATTTCGTGTACAACACGAGCAATTTTCTTGGGTGGTTCTTTGGTGGATGAGATACCACTTGGAGCTTTCCTCATGATGAGATGATTTCAAGAGGTTTTTAAAGATTTCTAAGTGCTGAAAATAAGGATGAAGATGATGACTTTAGGAGTCCTAACAATGTGGTTTATAAAGCAAAGGATTTGGCAAGTGCATTTAAGACTTAAGCCACTAGAATTCATTGGAATGTGATGATTAACATGCACAATAGTCAACTTCAGAGTTGTACTAATCTAGGAACTCATTCAAGATAAGATGGAGTGTTCAAGTTAGCAAGATGAGCTTGAAATGATTGTTTTGGCTAGAGTTTGACATGAATCTGTCATACGGATCCTACGGTTCCTCCAACGAGGGATCCGTCTAGGCTAATCCTAGGGATCCGCTCATCGCCAGCCTAAGAAAAGATAGCAATGATGTTTGTAAGGTCTAATTCCTATTTCTTCTTGAGTGTTTGGTTTATCTAAGTGTCTTAAATGAAGAGGTGCTTAGGTACTTGAGGGTAATGAGTGAAGTAGCTAATGATTGCCTTTTATGGAAGAAATTGGAACTTTCATGAGTACCAATGAATGAACAAAGATGACACTAAAGATTTTGAGAGTGTCAAATGGAGCTAAATGATCCTAGAGATCAGATAGTGACTTAGGGTAATGTTATGGTGAATATCCTAAAGGCTTTAAGATGAGAAGAAACTAGAATTTGATCACTTTTGACCAATTTTGAAGAATTTCTAAAGCTAGAAGTGAGAGATCATGTGAGAAATCATGTATGATTTATAAGAGCGGAAGAGTGATGAGTTTAGATGAGATGATAGATCTACGAGTGTTTCTAGTGTGATCTAAATGTGTTATATGTGAGTACGGAAAATCTACTCAACTTTGATAAGAACTTAATTTGTCTTAAGGTACTATGTCTAACTTAGTGTGAAGTGTTCAAGAGAAATATTTGAAATACAATGATTTCAATTGCATTTTCTGTTTGCCGGATCCGATGGTTCCCTAAGAGTAGGGATCCGTTAAGCACAAATTTTGGGATCCGTCTATCTGCTAAGCAGAACCTTTACAAAAGGTATGCAATGACTTTGACAATGCATCATATTTCAAGGTTAGTTTGAGAGGTTCTAACACTAAGATATCAAATGTAAGATATTTTATTTCATGAAAGAAGTTGCATTACATTGATAAAACATGGATACTAAGGATTGATCCTATTAGAAAGAAAGCTAAATTCCTTGAGTGTTTTCGCTAGATGGGTCATCAAATGGTTGATGAGTGTTTGCCGATTCAGGAATGAAGAAAGTCTTCATGAGAGATATGTTTAGAGGTTCCATCATCTTGTTCACAAGTGCGTACAACGGACTTTGAAATTGTGGATGGAAGTACATGATGTGATGATAAAGGCATGTCAAGAACATTCTATAAGGGATGAGTTTATTCTTGGAGCTTTGAAGATTTACAATTCGCCTTGCAAAGAAGTAGGCGAGATTGTATGGTTGTTGTGTTAGCAAACAATACATTATGTGAGCACAACAAGCGGGAAGGATTTCTCGATTTCTCCTAAGACTCCAAACATTTTCACGTAGGATGAGTGCAAGAGGTTTGTACTCTTCTCGAATGTCCCGTGTAAGGATAATTTTTGGATCGGAGTAATATGGTCGAGGTTTGCATATCATGCGATTCAAATCTTTCGGGGAGGGTATGTGTGAACAATATGGACTATTTTCTTCACTAAAGTTGAAGAGAGAATCAAGAGACCAATCTTCAGTGAAGGCACATTGTCCATGATTTGGAATCCGGAGGATGTGAGCAAATTGCCCAAGGGTTAAAACAAACTTTTGGTTTTGATCCAAAACCAAAGAGATAGAGAGCGATCCTCGTTACGAGCGAGTTCGACTTGACGGAAGAATTCCAATACAAACCTTGGACATATTTTCTCATTAATTTAGAAGACATTCCAATCCTATGGCTCGGAAGGAGGTATTGATACCTTCTTCGAATTGTAGAGAGGTGTCTACTGTCGTCCTTCGTGGAAGTGACGGTTTGAGATTATTGAACTCACGGACATGATTGCCGGTGTGTTGGGCTCAAGGAGATGTTAGGAGTGTAGACGCTAGTAAGTGAAAAATCAAACTCATATTCATGCGACATAGCGAAACCTATAGGAAAGACAAGTTAATAGGATGTGACGTATTATGGGTAAAACAATGATTACCTAACGCTTTTTACAAGATGTTTATTAACAATGACATTTAACTAACTTAATGTTTGATATTCTAGTAAAACATTTCTTTTAGGAAGAAAGTGGTTTTATTTTGCATGAAAATCATTATCCGAAGACGGTTCCCACGGTTCCCTTTTTAAGGGATCCGGCTAGTATACTTAGGGATCCGGTGGGTCAGAGTAATGTAAATGATTTGATAAAAACATGGGTTTTACAATTTTATACCAAGATATGTGTTTTAGCCTATATTTTCTTTTAGCATGCATACATGGCTTCTAATGTATCATGAAAGAATACGAAACATATAATTCAAAAGAAATGACAAACACATTATGATAATAGTAACCTAGATAAACTAGACTATTAATAATATTTCATTTCAATGCTAAGAATGATACAAAGGATTGGGTATATGATCCCAATGTAGATTAACAATACAAAGTATATGTCTCGTATGAGAACTTCATCATAGGGAACACAAGGCGATGAGTGTTAAGGCGATGAGCACGAGGCGATGTAAACCATGTTGATGACGAACCTTCTTGGTTTTGGTTTAAGATGAGATGAGAGGAAGATGAAGTTTTGAATGAGAGGTAATTTTTGAAAGTGGAAGATTTGAAAAAGTGGGGATTTGATAGAGTTGAACGACGGATGGTTTATTTATGGGGAAGGAGGAATTTTTGAGATTTGTGTTTTGTTTTATTATTAGAATGATATGATTTTTGGATTAAATGAAATAAAGCACAAGTTTTATAAACCACGACTTTAGACTTGAGAGTAACACGTATGTGAGAAAGGCTTCCTAATGAAGCTACATGTAATACATGTATATGCACAAAAGATAATCATAAAAACATAAGCTAATGTCATTTAGAGATAAGTAGAAAGTCATACGTCTAGTGCACTTAGGAATGTCTTTACAAATGACACAACAAATGTCAGTAGACAATTACGGCTCCTTTGTGTTTAAGATACCTTCTTAGGGAAGGTATTCTTGTTACCAAGCGATTCATATGGCTTGGTAGGTATGAGCTTTGACTAATCCACATGACAAAGAGGATTAGTGCAATTAAATAAAAAATAAATAATAAGAAAAATGTTGTCATCTAATCAACATCCAAACAAAGAGTTTTAAAATACATGGTGTTTGTTTTTATGAAAAACCTTCTTTGTAGTTTTCAATAAACCATGGATCGTATCAAGTTTTTAAAGTACAATATACTTCAAGAAACTTGGTATCGAAGCTCTGGTACCAATTGTGGAAAACTAGAAGGGGGGGGGTTGAATAGTTTTGCCAATTAAAACTTGTTTTAAACTATTTAGATCGACTTATGTCAATCTATTTGGATGTGTGTTGGATGTTGATAAACAAACATATAGAAATATAACTATGTAATGAAAAGATAAAGAGTAAGAAGCACAAAACCACAACGCGAGTATTTATAGTGGTTCTGCTACAAGGACACCTTCCTGCCCTACTCCACTCCCGAGTCACCTACTCGAGAGTTCGTAATCACTACACAACACCGACTCCTTATGGCGGAGAAGCCTTCACAACATCCGCCTACTCTTTTTCGGTACTAGGCTAACCACCGGGTTCTTTCACACCAAGGTGAACCACACCTACCACAATGTCGCTTACCCTTTATCCGGTACTAGGCTAAGTACCGAGTTCCATTACAATGGAGGAACTACTAACCAACACTACACCAATCACCTAACCCCAAAGGAGATCAATTCCTTATTACAACATTATCAAGGATATCAAAATCCTTGGATCCAATACTAATCTATCTTGTACATCAAAACACACCATATCGAATGTACATCTTAGACACCTTTCACTAATGCCTTTGAGTAGATCTTCAAGACACTCTTCACTAATGTCTTGTGACTTGACTTCTAGGCACCCTTCACTAATGCCTACACAATAGACGATCGACACCTTTCACTAATGTCTTCGTCTTGACCCTTGAGACATCTTTCGCTAATGTCTTCAACACTACACTTCTTAGAAGAAAGAAAAGAACCATCACCAAGAGAACTTCAGTAGTCTTGAGGACGAGGAAGCATGGCAACTCATGGACTTGAGCTTGTTTGACTTCAAAGGTGGTGATCTCGCCTTTAAGAGGAACCTAGAGAATCACACAAAAACAAAACTACAAACATAGATCTCTTGGATCTGGGGTTAGAGAGTTTTTAACTCAAGGGGAAAGTATGTAAGAAAGGGGGTTGGAAAACAATGAAGAAATGGCTCACTATTTATAGAGAGAAAATGCCTCTGCTCCCGGATTCCACCGATCCTCCCATAAGGGATCCGTCTAGCGTAAAGCTAGGGATCCGTGGGACGCTCCTCTTTGCCCATAGGTATTTTGGTTATGGGTCATGGGTGTGGGTTATGGGTTGATCCATGGGTCTCTTATTAGATACAATGTATCTCATGAGTGCAATGCACCTAGTCAAATGGGTATGGGTCAATACCATGGGTTATGGATATTTTCCATGGGTTAAAGTTTTTACCCATTTTATAATACATACTAGTTATGTATATATTTTGCCCAATATGTAAACACTAGTTGTACATATGTATTACTAAATCATAAAATTACTTATACTTGTTTTAGTGTTTTATGTGAAAACGTAAGTGTGTTAGAAAACTATTGGCTCAAACTATTTACGTATTTTATTTGTTTCGTTAAAATGATTTTACGTTTGTTATCGACAAAACATTAGAAGATCGTAAAATATAAATAAACGTTTTTATGGCTTATTTGTATTAACAATCTTGATGATGACGAAGTATGGCAACTCATGGACTTGAGCTTGCTCGACTTCAAGAGGTGGTGATCTCGCTTTTAAGAGGAACCTAGAGAATCACACAAAAACAAAAGACAAACTACATATAGAGATACTTAGGATCTGAGGTTAGAAGGTTACAATACTTGGAGAAAGTATGTGTGGGAGTGGCAACCCAAAAGCAAGAAATGGCTCACTATTTATAGAAGAAATTTAGCTACTGTTCCACGGATCCCTCACTTGAGGGATCCGCCCAGTGTATTACTGGGGATATGTGGGACGCTCCCTTTTGCCCATGGGTTTTGGGTCATGGGTCATGGGTTATGGATTATGGGTATCCAAGTAGATACAATGTATCTACAAGATGCAATGCATCTAGTCCATGAGTCATGGGTTAAAACCATGGGTCATGGATAATATCCATATATGACTTTAGCATGATGTCATGCAATGGGTTATGGGTCATGCTGCATGGGTATGGGTCATGGACTTTGGGTTATATCCAACTATATTTAATGTATTTGGTCAAAGGGTCAAATACTTAAGTTTCTACCCATTACCCATTATAATACATACTAGTTATGTATTTACCCAATATGTAAACACTAGTTGTTGTACATATGTATTACTAAATCATAAAATCACTTATACTTGTTTTAGTGTTTTATGTGAAAGCGTAAGTGTGTTAGTAACTATTGACTCAAACCATTTACGTGTTTTATTTGTTTCGTTAAAATGATTTTACGTTTGTTATCGACAAAACATTAGAAGATCGGAAAATATAAATAAATGTTTTACGACTTATTTATATTAACAATCTCCCTTTTGTTGATGACAAAACATAAAATTATTTTAAGGAAAAACTAAAATTGTAAAAGTTTGAATTGAGTTTTTACTCTTCTCACCCTTTTGTCGAAATAAAAAGAGCGTCGAAAAGAAACTAACACATTGTTTTTAAGAAAAACATGTGATAAGAGAAGAAAATATAGAGAGCAAGTGACGGGAAAATTTCTCGTCTTAACTCCCCCTTGATGAGTCCATCCCTTTGTGAGGGCGTCAAGTAAGAAAAACTACTAAGCTAATGCATTGCAACTATGTTTGCAAATGGTTTCGTCTTTGTGACGATAATGCTACCCCTTGATGATTGCAACTTTGCAAAGGGACGTCATGAGATGTAATCCAAATGAGGATTATATTGCAAAATGGTTTTGCAATGTATTGTTTTGACACAAAGCTCCCCCTAGCTTAGGGTGTCAAAAAGTATTCATGTGTATTTTGATAATCTACAAAACAAATGTTAGAAAACAAGTATATAATGCGTAATTTCGCAAATAAGACTCAAGGTAGTAGAAGATGATCTTCTTTTGCACGGTTCCTCCTTGGAGGGATCCGTCTAGGCATAATGAAGGGATCCGTCATGTTCAAAATGTAATTCAAAGAATGGTGATGTAACAAATGATGTTAACATCAAAGTGAGATATGTATTCAGCGACAAACATATACTCAAAATAACATGGCATAAAACATGTAACTTCATTCAATAAAACTACGAGAGATGATCTACAAATCTCTAAAACTAAAAGAATGATTAAACATGTAATACATTTTCTACTAATACTAATAAGTGACTAAAACTTAAAAAGCATCAATGCTCGAGTCTAAGGATAAGCAGACTTGTTGATTTGGTCTAATCTTTCAAGAAGATGATTAAATATGAAATGGGATTCCTAAACGATCTAAGTAAAGTTTAAGACTAGGATACCATGTTAATCCTTAGACTCATGGTTGTTTGGGTTTGTTGACCTCATTGAAACGTTCGAGGAGGTGATAAAACATGAAACATTTCTCTTCACGTAGTTCATGTATCAACCCTTCAAGGTGTTGACAATGATAGCAATCCTTGTCATGGTTTGGAAAAGGTGGTGGTAAAAATGGGGCGGCTTGATGTGGAGGTAGAGAAGTGTCAACTTCTATGTGGTCGGGTGATTGACTTTGATGTCTCCTCATAATCCAAAATGGACCATTGTAGGAAATGGAGAAATGGACATTGGTGCAAGTGTTGATTCAACACCTTGGTTTTGTTGCACAATCTTCTATTGAAGAGTGTCGGTAATGGTGAAGGATGAGATGGCCTAGGGGGTAAGTCCTCTAAGTTTTAGGAATGTGGAGATGATTGTGAAGTGATAAATGATATAGCTCTAGGCACCAATGATGTAGGTTGGGTTGAAAAGGGTGTGTTTGGTTTAGTAGGAATTGTGGAGTTTGGTAAAGATATTTTTGTGGGAACTATCCTCTTGGGGATTGGTTTAATTGGTTGAGTTGGTGGAGAAGAAATCCTAGTATTTGTGGATTTAACGGGAGATGATTCGGTTTAGGAAATTTCATGTACAACACGAGCAAGTTTCTTGGGTGGTTCTTGGGTGGATGAGTTAGCACTATGAGCTTTCCTCATGATGAGATGACTAAGGAAAAGGTTTCTAAATGCTGAGAATTATGTTGAGGTTGATGACTAAGAGATTCTAACAAGATGACTTATAAGGGGAAGGATTTGGCAAGTGCATTCAAGACTTAAGTCACTAAGATCCTTTGGAATGTGATGATTAGCATGCACAAGAGTCAACTTTCGAGTTGTACTGATCAAGGGACTTAATTAAGATGAGATGGAGTGTTCAAGTTAGTAAGATGAGCTTGAAATGATTGTTTTAGCTAGATTTGACATGAATCTGTCACCCGGATCCCACGGTTCCCTCCAATGAGGGATCCGTCTAGGCTAATCCTAGGGATCCGGCTCTCAGCAGCTAGGAAAGGATAAAAATGATGTTTGTAAGGTCTAAAGCCTATACATCCTTGAGTGTTTCAGTCTTCCTAAGTATCTTAAATGAAAGAGTACTTAAATGATCAAGGGCAATGAGTGATGTAGCTAATGATTGCCTTTTATGGAAGGAAAATGGGACTTTATAATCACCAATGGGTGTTCAAGGATGACACTAGGAATTTTGATGGTGTCAAGTCATATTAAATGATCCTAGAGATCAGATGTAAACTTAGATAAAATTTGAAAATCCTTAAAATTACAAAATTGAAAAACTAGTTTTGACCCATTTTGAGATAAGGATTACTAAAATCAATTTGCTAAAGCGATAAGAATATCAAACTAAGTGTTTTGAGATTTGAGGAATAATGTGAGTATTGGGCGGAAATATGGTGAGTTTTGATGAGTTGATAAATAAAAACACTTTGAATTTTGATCCTAAGTTAGCTATGGGTGAGTGTGAAGCTTTTTAAGTTTGAATAAGACTTAAGTGGTTCTAAGGCCTTATGTTTAGCTAGTGTGAAGTGATCTAGTGAATGTTTTGATGTGATGGATTCGCATTGTTCATCCGTCATCACGGATCCCACGGTTCCCTCAAAGAGGGATCCGTCAAGTGCATTTTAGGGATCCGCAGCCGCAGATCGAAGCATCACAAAAGGGATGCAATTTTGCACCATACAATGTACACTAATTTCTATTAAACTCTACTTCAAAGAACAACAAAACAAGCATGATATCACATAAATCATATCATAGATAATAGTAGTAATGACAACATCCAAAACAAAACAAACTAGTGTGCATCACAAACATAAGCATTCATAGATAAACCAAATGTCTAAAAACAACCATAATCCTAATGTCTCTTTTGTCAATCTTTTCTCTTCCTCTTTCCCGACTTCATGACGTAGTTAGCTAGGCATTGGAACATACCCTTTATTTGTTTGAATTTCGCGGTCTCGTTTGGAAGAGTTGGAAGTTGTTGATAGTAGGCAATGGGGTTCAATTCGACGTTGGCTTCGGGGTTGACATTTACTTCTTCTTCTTCGTTCGAGGATTCCGGGAGAGCCTTAGGTTTTCTTCCATTGACCATGAACCGTTTAGAGGGTTGTTTGGTAAGAGGTACCATGACGTGATCGGAGAGGAAATGATCATCATTGATTGGAGATGGTTGCATTGCACTAACATACTCACGGAGTCGTGTTAGGAGAATACCATATGGAAGTATCATGTTGGCAACTTTGAATACCCCGACCATTCTATTCACCATGTAATAGGCGAGATTAAATGGCCTTTGGTGAATAAGGCAATAAATCATTTGCACGAGACATGCATTTGGATGGTATTTGTTTCCGACCAACCTAATGACATTTTCCCTAAGAATTTCTTCCCATTTTCTAAAAATGGGGTGCATTTCGAAGAGTTCCATTTGAAAGGGATCACGGTGAATGAGCTATTTGTTTCGGTTGAAACGAGATTGGTCGGCTCTAACTTTGAAAATAGTGTCTCGAACAGTTGCGGGTTCATCAAGAGGAGTATGGTAGATTGGTTTGGAATCAAGAGCAAAAGATTGAGTGGATATTACCCAATCTTGAGAGTACATACAAATTCCTTTACAAGGAATGCGAAGGATTTGAGCAAATGTGTTGAGGGGTAGAGTGAAGTTTTGTTTATTGATGATAAAGGCGATTGAAATGCTATCATCGGTGTTTCGAATGATCCTAACGCTTTTGTAGAATTCAAATATGAAAACCGGACAAATTTGTTCATCAATATCAAGAAGACAATCAAAGTTGATTGTCGAGAAGACTTGACGAATGTCGGTATTTTCAAGGAAACATTCCTTGAACACACGACCTTAAATGGATAAGTCGTTTTCAAGTCTTTTGAAGACTTTGCAATCGTTTTTGACAAACCCTCTTTCGATAGTATTGGGTGAGGTAATGGACGGTATCATGGTGGTGGTGTTGGGTGGCTTTAGGCATTGTTGGTCCTAGAGAAACAAATATTCCAATTAGGCAAAATTTGTTGAGATGGGTTTATGGTTTTGATTGTATTAACAATGTTGTAAGCACAATGTAATCTTAGTTATGTAAAACCTTTTCTAGTGATCAATTTTGGAAAACCTAATTTTATCAATTGATTAAGAAAATTGAAAGACCATAAACCCTAGGATGAAGATGATGAAGATTAGAACATGTTAGTGTAATTACTTACAATGATGTTCTAGAGATGGATGTTGAGGATATGGACTATGGAGTCCTATGGAGATGAAATAAGCACTTGGGTCATTTTGTGTTTTGTGGGGAGAGGAAAAGAGCGTAATTGATTTTGAAAGGCGATTCTTTGGTTTCACACACGGTGCCCCCGGATCCTCATTAGGGATCCGGCTAGTACAACTAGAGGGATCCGGCTAGCGTGGACAGAAAAAGGGTGTTTGGCATTATTTTTGTAATAAGTTATAAACTAGCTTACGGAGCAAAAATAGTTTTGAGGTTTCTAATTAAGAAGAAGTTTGGTCAACGGGATTTGATAAGTTAATTATCAAGGATCCATTTGTGACGACGGCGTTAGTTTGATGAGATCAAGAGGAATACTATTCCCGATGATGAGTAAGTCGGGAAAGTGGCGAAAAGAGACTTTTAAGAGACCATCAATTATTAATGTCTAAACAAAAGATGGTATCAACATATTCATGTAGATGTAAGCTTGATGAGTGTCTAAATACTCATCATTTTGTACTAATTAAAGCGCAAAAACATCGAAAACACTTAAATGCATCAAAATGATAAAAATATCACAAATAAGTGTTTTATGTGTTTTAAATGCAAAATATCAAAATCGGTGAAAAAGTATCAAGTTTGCATAATTGGCGCTTTAGTCCCCAAGTTTAAAAAGTTGTCAAAAACAGGTCCTCGGTAAATCAAAATAAAGAAAATATCATTTCAAATCCTAGGGATTCATGAGTTGTCAAAATTGGTCCTTGAGATTTAAAATTACAAAATTACAACTTAGGTCCCTAAACTTTGAAAATTGTTATAAATGGTCCTTAAGTTTGAAAATGTCAACAATGGTCCTTGTACTATTGAAACTTATCAAAAGTGACCCTTGAAACAACTTTGAGAAAATGGCAGGTTTGGTCCCTCATCTTTCAGAATTTGCAAAACAAGTCCTTGTAATATTAAACCTAAGCCTTGAACCCTTCCTTTACACCTTTGACCCCCTGCCATTACCAATTGACCCCTTTCTTTTTGGACCCCAAGTCAAAACCAGTCAAAACACCTTTTCCCTCCCACTGTCTTCCCCACTTGACTGCAACTCTCAGGCATCTCCCATCCTTTCACACCTTATCCTCGCAACATTTCTCACCCTCATCATCACAACACACCACAATTAATGCCACCCCCCAGGTTGCAAATTCGTAACCCATTTGCTAAAATGACTTTTCCGCCAAATTTTGATCAAACGGCCAAAATTGACCCAAGTGATCCAATGGCCAAGAAAAGGTGGGAATTGATCGAGAGATGTGAGAAGACATTTGGTGTATAAAAGAGAAGGAAGAGAAGCAAAGTAGTGGTAGATTTTAGTTTTAAATTTCCTTGTATGTCGTTTTTATAAAATTATCTCAATTAGTGTTTTAAAATGTAATCTTAAGCTCTATTGTATTAAACCTAAGCTACTTAGTCATTGTAACTCATTTTCAAGCATTAATTCAAAGTTCATTTAAGTTTCATGATTTCATGTTAATCGTTAAAAATTCAGCTTTCAAACTCTTGTATTCAAGCTTCTAATAGCTTGTTTTAAGTTCTAATAAGTTTATTTAAGCTTCATATAGCTTTTAGTAAGTTTATAAAATAGATTCAAGAAATTCTCAATGTGGTCAACAAAAGTCAACTGTGCGTAGATTTTGGTTCAAGCGGTTTTGGAAAGGGAATGGGGTTGATGCGGTCTTGATTTGGGGTTGGAATTGAGTAGTTTAGCATAGTTTGGTTATGGTTTAATTTGCAAATAATTTGGGACACTCATGAAGTTCCTACTTCTTTCTATTAACCGATTACAGTCTGCAATAATCTACTTGTGTTTGAATCTATGGTTAGGATTAGTCATTATCATCCATTGTCGTTGATAGATGACATTGATTCGATTTCGGTTTTAGTTTAAGCTAATTCAGTAGTTAGTCTAGTTAAAAGATCAAAGCAGTTAGTATAAGTCAGGTTTGGTTATGTTAATTAATTTGAGTTAGGTTGTTAGTTATTGCTTGAAACCTGTTGCTTCAGTCTAATATAAGTCAAAAAAATATTTTTCCAGATTTTTCTTAGTTTAGTTTGTAATTTTTAGCAATTTAATTAGTTTTAAATGGTTTTTAATTCATAGAAAATAGAAAAATAATCAGAAAAATACAAAATTAGTTTTGAAAATTCTCTTTAGTTATTTTAGATTTTTCTAAGTCATAATTTCAATTTTCTTGCTTTATTTCATATTTTCTTGTATTTTAGGTTATTATTAAATAGTTAAAAATAGTTTTTAATTAATAATAATTAAATAAATAGTCATAAAAATAATTTTATTTTTCTAAAAAATTTCTCTTATCATTAGGTTTGTAAAAATGTCATTTTTATATTTTTAGGATTAATATTGCTTCAGTATCACATTTTTTATTGTACGTTACGTAATTTTTAATTTAAATTTGTAAAAGAAAAATCAAAAACATTAGATTTTAAAAATAGTGATAGCGTTTATTTAATATAATTTATCTTTTTAATTTTCTTTAATTTGCATTTAAGCCCCTGTAGTTTATATACTTTTTCTTTAGTTATAATCAATCAAATCCCTTTTTCCGTTCAAATTATCTCGATCACTATTCGTTTGATTATTCTCGCACAGTTCGTTGGGACATAACGACTGGGAAACACTATACTCTCTGGACTTCATTGCATTTTATTCCGAACTGTTTTAAGTTTCTTACGGTTAGCCATTCAAGTGGCTAGCTTGTGTGAGATAACTTGACGGTTTAGCACGAATCAAATTTTAGCGGCGCTTGTCTTGGTGTTGTGCTAATTATCTTACGTTTAGCAGTTAGTGATTTGAATATTCACTCCTTGTTCATACCATCTATATGTATTTATATTTTCTTATAAAATCCAAAATCCAAAACATCTAAAAATCAAAACCCAAAAAGATTTTCATTCTTTGTTTTACAACATGTTTTCAAAAATACCAAAAATATTCCTCTTTACCCTCTTACCCTTTTTGATTCTTTATCCCTTTACCTCTATCCATTTGATTCTAACTTCTTCTCATGGAATCTCTCGACTACGACTAATTCGGGACGAAGTTGAAAAACTTGATACTTTATCACAAATGTCAAGAATTCGTGTTGTTCGTGATGATCCATTAATTCTGCGTAGGAAAATGGAGCGAGAAACCGGGTGACAAAGGACCGGTACTTCCTCTAATAATGGAAGTGCTAATCGTCCAACCTACGGTTATCCAAAGATCTAAACCCTCAATTGCTCCTAAGCCGTCTAAAATTGATCCTAAACTTTCACGATTTACGATTAAAAGAAATCATGCGAAATTTAGACCGGTGACTAGCAGGAATGACTTGCCTAATCTTCACGCTTCTCAAGAACCGAACCAGAGACCATAACGAAAGTGGTGGAAATTGCTAGCTCTCGAGCACACCACTTGTCCCACCTCCGGATTTTTCAAAATGTTCTTGAGACTTGATAGTCATTCGGATCACCATGTTGGTTTTGTTGATTCTTTGAATAAACCAATTCCTTCTCGTAACTCTCAAATGAAATCGTTTATTCCTTGTGTCGGTTGTGGTGAGCCTCTTTTGGTTCCCCATCGTTGGTGCACGTGTACGGTGTGATAATGATATTAAATAACGGAGTTGTTTGTTTTGTGGTTCGAGAATTCATTTGATTATGATCCTAATCCGAACTCATTTAACGACTCCTCAAACTTTTCCAATTACCCACCACAGCCCGACTTATCTTCATATAATCAACATAATCTTGCTGTGAATTTTGTGGAGGTCCTCACCAAGGATTTGAGTGTCAATCCGGAAACACATTTGTCAGTAAGCAGTTTTCCGGTGATGCTCGTAACTTTAGTTATGACCAATATCCATATAATTCACCGCCCGACTCAAGCGATTTCTTGTTGTGTCTCGTGGAGGTCCCCACTTCACCTCGATTGTAAAATAGGAATCCATTTCCTTGTAACAATCATGACTCTCACAGTGTTTGACAATTTCCAACCTCCACAACACCATACGGTTCAAACTCCACCGAGCCGTTGCCTAAATAAATTTCCCAAGATTTTGAAACCGAATGAAAACACTTGATGATATGATTCAAAACTTTAAGAATCAAGTGGTGGTGAGAAAACCATGGGAGAATTGCTAGTCAAGAACGAGAGGCTCGCAAATCTAGGGAAGAATTATTAGTCCTAGAGCATGCGGCTCTAAGGCGTTCCCATTTCTTAAGGAAGCTATGTATGATGATGACGAGGAGAGTATTCCTTTAAGGATATTATTTCTCAACTCCTCGGTCCGCTGATATCCAGCAGTTGAGATTCCATCTCAAACAATCGCTATCACACCAAGCTCCCACTCACCTCTCGAACATGGGGACGAGCATCTTGACACTTGTTCACGAAAAGGAATCGGACGAATTCATAAAGTCTAGTGTTGAGAACCTTGTCCCAATCCCGAGAGAGTCACAGGAACTTCGATCATCGTGTGATTCTCTTTCCCTCTGAGTGTTCAAAAGATCATTTTGAAACTTTCTCCGATCTTAGTGACGATTGTGCTTCCTATGGAAACATCGAGTATGTTGAGTCATCACTCCACGATCGATCCTCTTCCGAGGAGTTCACCGATGAACTCACTCACATCAATCCACTTTCATCGGAAAGTAATGATAGTCTTTTGATTTCAAAGTCGATCCGGGAGAGACGAAGTCTCCTTGATAATGATCGCTCACTCACTTCTTATCCCAACAAGTCCAATAGAGAATGTTAATCACTTTGTTCTGAAGCATTCAAAACAACTCTCACTAATCCTCTATTTGAATTCGACTGAATTCACTTTAATTTCGAGAATCCACTCTTTGATACTCGATTGAGGATAGTGATGAGTCTGATGGAACAAGAATTCCATGATTTACATCTTGTGATTGATTCTCTTCACGAGGAGTTCGCGGTGAACTCACTCATATCATATGTCCGCTAGAGTATGATAATTTCTACTTTGATCTAGACACACCCATAATATGTCTTGATCAAGCGAGCTTAACCTGATGAGATTCATGAAACTATGAATTCTCCTATTGAGGATGAAGAGTTAGTCATGATTTTATCATGATTTTCTTTCTTTCTTCATATATTCTCGTCACTTCTCTGTTCTTCACTCCTTGGGAATGAAGACATTATCTTGACCCGGCATTTCCATGTACCATTATCTTGAGCCGGATCTCTATATCTCATCGGTGTGGAACTTTCACGTACTTCAATGTTTATCCAAACATCTTGAATGAAAGTCCGATGGAGATTGTCTCTTCCACTTACTTCCCATGAACAAATTAATTCGGGGTCGAGTCAAGCTAGCGACTCGGTAATCAAAACGATGAGTAAAACATGGGTTTTCACCCGTGTGTACCACTAGTGTGGGGAGATGTCCACATGTTGTATATAGATCTAAAAATAAATGAAAATTGTAAATATTAAAAAGAGAATAATTGTTGTGTTTCTACACTTAGCTAGTAATGTTATCTTTTACGTTCTAAGTTTCGGCATAACATGCGGTACTTTGAATATTGAGGACAATATTCATTTCTAAGTGTGGGGAAATTCGCGAATTTGATCATAAATGTACCCTTTAGTCCCTTTTTCCCCAAAATGGCCAAATTTTTAAAAATTTTTAGTGGAAGTACTATGTACTAAACACAACAAATGGTAATCATCCACCATGTCTAACCCACATAAGGATCGGCTAATCCAGAGCAAACGGCTCTTGGTAAAGATATCTCAATCCGTTGACGGCTTGCAATTTGCCCAAAATTGTATGGTGTTCACCACCATATCTTTAATTAGTGAAGAGTTGGCTAGCCGCAAGTTTATGGCTTGTGGTAAAGGCGTTGAAAAACCATAATTGGTAATCGACTCACCAAAGATAATATTGATAATTTATCTAAGAGTTGGCTAGTCCGAATAAACGGCTTCTCGTAAAGACAAATCAAATCCGTTGGAAGTCGGTGATTTGCTCAAAATCATTTGGTTATCGGTGTACTAAGGCTCTTACTTGAATCAAACATTTGGCTACTCCGAGTAATGGCTTTTGGTAAAGAGATGAAACCATTAATTTTTCTCAAAACATTGCTAGGGACTAGCAATATCTTAGTGTGGGGGATTGATGAGTCTAAATACTCATCATTTTGTACCAATTAAACCGCAAAAACATCTCGAAACACTCGAAATGCATCAAATGATAAAAATATCACAAATAAGTGTTTATGTGTTTTAAATGCAAAAATATCAAAATCGGTGAAAAAAGTATCAAGTTTGCATAATTGGCGCTTTAGTCCCCAAGTTTAAAAAGTTGTCAAAAACAGGTCCCTGGTAAATCAAAATAAAGAAAATATCATTTCAAATCCTTAGGATTCATGAGTTGTCAAAATTGGTCCTTGAGATTTAAAATTACAAAATTACAACTTAGGTCCCTAAACTTTGAAAATTGTTATAAATGGTCCTTAGAAGTTTGAAAATGTCAACAATGGTCCTTGTACTATTGAAACTTGTCAAAAGTGACCCTTGAAACAACTTTGAGAAAATGGCGAGTTTGGTCCTCATCTTTGAATTTGCAAAACAAGTCCTTGTAATATTAAACCTAAGCTTGAACCCTTCCTTTACACCTTTAACCCCTCGCCATTACCAATTGACCCTTTCTTTTGGACCCCAAGTCAAAACCATCAAAACACCTTTTCCATCCCATTGTCTTCCCACTGATGCAACTCGTGCATCTCCCATCCTCTCACACCTTATCCCTGCAACATTTCTCACCCCCCTCATCATCACAACACACCACAATTAATGCCACCCCCAGTTGCAAATTCAAAACCCCATTTGCTAAAACAGCTTTTCCCGCCAAATTTTGATCAAACGGCCAAAATTGACCCAAGTGATCCAATGGCCAAGAAAAAGGTGGGAATTGATCAGAGAGGTGAGAGAAGACATTTGGTGTATAAAAGAGAAGGAAGAGAAGCAAAGTAGTGGTAGATTTTAGTTTTAAATTTCCTTGTATGTCGTTTTTTATAAAATTATCTCAATTAGTGTTTTAAAATGTAATCTTAAGCTCTATTGTATTAAACCTAAGCTACTTAGTCATTGTAACTCATTTTCAAGCATTAATTCAAAGTTCATTTAAGTTTCATGATTTCATGTTAACTGTTAAAAAATTCAGTTTCAAACTCTTGTATTCAAGCTTCTAATAGCTTGTTTTTAAGTTCTAATAAGTTTATTTAAGCTTCATATAGCTTTTAGTAAGCTTATAAAATAGATTCAAGAAATTTCTCAATGTGGTCAACAAAAGTCAACCTGTGCAGAGATTTTGGTTCAAGCAGTTTTGGAAAGGGAATGGGGTTGATGCAGTGCTGATTTGGGGTTGGAATTGAGTAGTTTAGCATAGTTTGGTTATGGTTTAAGCTGCAAATAAGCTGGGACACTTGTGAGTTCCTACTTCTTTCTCTATTAACTGATTACAGGTCTGCAATAATCTGCTTGTGTTTGAATCTATGGTTAGGATTAGCTGTTATCTGTCCATTAAGCTGTTGATAGATGACATTGATTCAGTTTCAGTTTTAGTTTAAGCTAATTCAATAGTTAGTCTAGTTAAAAGATCAAAACAGTTAGTATAAGTTGTGTTTGGTTCTGTTAATTAATTTAAGTTAGGTTGTTAGTTATTGGTTGAAACCTATTGCTTCAGTCTAATATAGGTTAAACACAACCATTTGAGTTATCATTTGTTACCAAAACTCAGCCAAAGTCAAAATCACTACAAGTCTGTTCTTATTTCATGACTGTTGGAATTTTCATAAATCAAAGACTTGTTTTGTGTTTAGAATTCATAGAGATAGCTTGATTCAGTTTCATTTCACCATATAACATCAATCTCAGTTCATAATTTGGTTTCAAATCTCATTAAAGTCAAAACTCTCATAACTGTCAAAGTCAAAAGTTGAAAAAGCTCAGTTTGTACCCAACTTGGGTGAATTTTCATAGATTCAATTCTGGGTCAAATTCAGTGAAACTTTGGACTTTATAACTTCAGTTGGTCTAGTTTATTAATATAATTTTAGTTGAATTTTGGTAATTTTTACAAGCCTCAAAATGGCTTGTCAAAATGGTTATACGCCTCGTGCACCGACTCGATGAATCTTGAGTCCGCATGTGTTCTTGCAGATCTTGTCACAAGCTCATAAGAGCTTGTCCAGGTCTCATTCTTGGTTTATAAGTTCCTAGCCATGTCAACTTTAGGTCCCAACATCTGTTTATGAGTTTCTTGCTAGTCCAGTAGCTTATTTTTAAGCCACAAAGTGGTGGCTAAAACTATTTTTAGCACTTAAGCTCAAATCAACCAAATCTGTTTAGTTTGCATTTCAGTGGTATAGAGTAGTTGTATTTAGTGCATTTCTAGTAGTTTAAGCTTATTATAGCTTTTGTGAAAGTCTGGTGCTCATTTGTAGCATTTGGCTTATTTCAAGTGCTTATTACTTAAGCAGCTTCACTTGACTCCATATTCTCACACATAAGCTCTTGTTTTTATATTTTTCATAGAATCGAATATTAATTTAGACTTTTCACAAATTTTCATAATTTTTCATCCTTTGTTTGCTATTTTCTTCATTTAAAACATGTAAGATATTAGTTTTTACATACATCAAACCATAACACCAAGGTGGCGATAAGTGGAATTCTAGAGAGAAAGTTAGAGGTTTAGGGAACTTGGTGAGAGAAAGTGAAAGATATTATTATGAGCTCCACTCTCTACCTTGGAAGGTAGAGTATTTATAGTCTTACATAAATCGCCACACATCGGGTCGTGGATCGAGGCATCGATGGGTAAAGACCGTCCAGTCCTCCACGGTGTTACTTAACTAAATTACTACTTAACTTAAAGAACTACGACTACGAGCTTTAAGGATTACATATACTTGAGGTGACCGACTCTTTACTACCGAATTTCTAATTCTAACAATCTCCCACAGGAGGTCACCTCAATCATGTACCAAAATTACATAGAATACAAATAGATATTACATTAACAATTAATTTTGTATTCTTGATGTAGTCCTTGCTCTAAGCTCGTAGTCATTGATTCTTCACATTGCATGTTTGGATATTCCAAGTGGAGGTCTTTCTTGATCCATGTGATAATAAATTTGAGCCAAGATTTGAGATCATCACTATCAAAATCTCGTGACATCCTTTGTGATGTTGTGACTTTAGGACCGACATGCTCACATTCGGATCATGAAATCTTCTCATCGAGTAGCGGAAGCTTTTGTTGAATCATGATATTGGCGTGACAGAAGCGAAGCTTGGAGTGAAAATATCGAGTCATTGATGCTCTAATCATGATTTCTTTGAGTTGATTGTGTTAAGTGAGCATGCGGCCGTGGATTGACCGCTTAATTCGATCACCGCAAAGCGTCGGTGTACCACATACAACGATTAGCAATAAATCGCACGAAAGTGTCTTTGATCACTTCGTTAAATTGAGGTACACGACCACGGTTCCCGTTGATCAAGACATGTCTTGCTCGTGATCGTATAATTCAAGAATTTCCTTGACGGGGTTTCGCATTGCTCTAGTTGTTCTCAAACCGGAACATCTCAAAGAAGACAACACGGAGTGAGTGAACCGGTAATTTTAAGTCCACCGATTGATGAAAAGAGATTTGAAAACAATCGTGTATTGCTCAATAGAAATTGTTTTGCAATACAACGAAGGTTTTATTGAAAATCAATTGTCAATCATAAAAACACCTTTTGGTTTGAAAAATGAGTACGGTCGATGTGCTAAAGAAAAGAGTTTTTAAGCACAAAGACCGGTTTTTCAAAGGTATCCGTCAATCCATAACTGAACAAGGATTGATTCAAGAGATTGAATCGCCCATTGTTTCATTCGGTTGTCACATGGTTGATCCATATGATAGATCTCACATGCCACCTACCAGAGCTTGTTTGATGTTGGCTCGTAAGGCTTTCCATCTTCATTGTGAATGTGTAAACACATCACTCGGATGTTTCGCAATACCACAAGGATAATCGTAGGACTCAAGATATAATCTCTCTTTCCACATTGTGTGAAACAGAGTCTTCATTGAAAGTGTCCTAATGAGATTTATTGATGATCTCGTGGCTCTAGACTCAATTAGTGCATATTTGGATCCTATAACGGAGACTAGGGAGAGGTCTCTTCTTCAATATCAACAATCTCTAAGAGAAAGTCGATAGAT
>CM040241.1:99882196-99960100 GCA_022545495.1 Chrysanthemum lavandulifolium
CGAAGGAAAGATAGATTAGGTTTTCATTGTGGACAAGTTCATATGGAGTTTTTCCATGAATGGAGTGAATCGGGAACGATTTTGTGTGTAACATGCAAGGGCAATTGCTTGACCAGAGAAACATTGGAACCTTTGAGTAAATCGGCATTGTTCTAGCGACTTCAACAAGATGCGATTTCGTCTTTCAACTACACCGTTCGTTGAGGGTTCGTGGAACACTTCTTTGATGGTCGATTCCAATGCTTTCATAGAATTCACTAAGTTGTTTGTTGACAAACCCGTTCCATTGTCATTACGATAATTACGACGGTTTGTTTAGTCTAACTGCAAATTGCTTGATGAGTTTGATGATGATATCGAGTTTCATCCTTTGTCCTTAAGAACTTGACCTGTGAATCTAGAATAATCATCAACCACAACTAACACATATTTCTTCCCAAAGATATTCTGCACCCTCATTGGTCCACATAAATCCATATGAATCATATGAAGAACTTCGTGAGCGAGTTAGTAGGTTTGGGTTTATGGGCATACTTCTTGCTTTTTCCCAATTGACATCTTGAACAAAGATGATCCTTTTCATACTTTAGTCTAGGTAAACCTACAACTAAGTCCTTTCGGAAAGATGGTTGATGGTGCCGAAGTTCAAGTGATTGAGACGACGATGCCATAACCATGACTTTGTTTTGAAGCCTTTGATAACAAGCAGTTGGTGATGCTCTCATCATGTCATCGATAGAGATAGTGTAAAGGTTTGAGCCACGAGTTCCTTTCAACAGTTCCTTTCCATTAAGATCTCTAACAAAGCGGTATGTTTTCTCAAGGCTACTTCTAGATCGAAATCACGTAATTGACCAACGGAGAATGATTATGACCTAAACCTTCCACATAATACACTGCGAGATGACACTATCACCAACAACATAATCTCCATAACCCATAATAGCACCGAAATGATCATTACCAAATCTAACAGTCCAGATGAATTTGCTCACGGTTCATGAGCGTGACCGGTCTCCAAATCATATGCTTGGAATAACTGAGTCCGGTACCACAGAGCGATTTGAGCGATCTGCGGTTGAACACGCACAAGAATGGATAATCGGATATTTGGGATCCCCATGCAAGAATGGGTTCCATTTGGTTAGTAGCAGCAGTTGGACCACCCACATCGAAATAGAAGCATTCATATCGGACGGTGAAGTAGTGGACTCATTGTGAATAGATGCAATACTAGTGTCTCAGATTAGTCCTATTTACAAAGTGACCACTTCTTAAGGGAATAGTTCTACCGGTGGCATCCATTTTCTAGTGGGCATTATCGATTAGTCTTATGACCAACGGTATCCAATAAAGCCTATTCTCAGAATGAATGTTCTTCCTGGGTTTCCATTGTTTTCTAACTCTCTTCGCATTTGCCTTTTAGCCTTTTAGCATGAATTTTAGCATTAACAACATTAACTCGGACAATTAACATCATTAGGCGTAACATTAACATCACATTCATGATTAGAAACGAATTCAAGCAATCATCGGTACAAGGTTTGCAAATAGCATCGAATTGAATTAATTACAAGACGCCTATGGCTAATACTAGAATCAACACGATTCGTTTTATTCGATTCAAACTTAAGGTTCCTAGATTGTTCTTCACTCTCTCTTCCAGGCACATTCTTAGCTTGAGAGGTCCTATCATTCCTTGTATTGTCTTGAGACTTTGACCGCTCCCTTTAATGTCACCGATTACTCCCCGTAGAGGAATGGGAACATTAGTTTGTTTTACTACTCTTTGCACCACCTGTTTAGATGTGCTGGGATCTGAACTACATGCAGGTGCACTAAGGTTCACTTTCTTAACATTAGAGGTACTGTGATTAGTACTCCTAGAAGGCACATTTGAGTTCACTTTCCTAGTATTGACCGATCTAAAATCTGAACTACTCACTGATGCACTACTCCTCACATTCAAACCATTGTGAATCGAGTGCATGTCATGTTTGGCCTTAGGCATTGAGCATGGAATCAAGGGGTTAACTCTCTCACCTAATGTCTTTGGGCATATAGTGATCAAACATTCTAAGATTTCTTGAGATCGTTTGGCATATAAGCATGCATGTCCAATTGCATTATCATGAGGTTTCTAGCTTATCCTCTTCAACAATCTCACGCAGCATTCTAAGCAATCCTTAAGGGATGAGAAATATGTTTGAATGGCAAGTTTGTTGTTCCTTAGGTGAGGGGACATATGTCACAGATAAAGCGATTTATTACCGAGTGAACCTTAGATACAACATTCTCCGCATTGATCATTGGCATTTTCCTTTTACGACTCTTGATTCTCAATTTCCTTTTGCAATGAAGTTATTTGTTCGTTGTTTTGTTATGAGTGACTTTAATTGATTCAAACAACTCATTGAAATGACGTTTAACCTTTTCATTCTCTTCTAGGAAACTTTCGCTTTCCTTTTGTAAAGCATTTACTAGGTTTTGAAGATGAAACGCTTGAGAATTCCGAGAATCTAAAGAAGGAGGCATTTGGGAACTGTCATATTGTTCGCTTGACCCTTTAATTGAGAGATTTGGACTTTCAACTTTCGATCGTGTTACACCGAGCTTGAATCTGCTCATCTCGTTTGTTTATTTGAAAAAGCGCATCAAACTCGGAACATCGAAGATGTCTTGAAATTTGAAGTTTTGACATTTTCTTTGAGATGTTGATATTTTAGTTGTAGATTAAAATACTCAACTTCTAGTTTAGAAAATGTTTAACCAAATTGTCATGATCATCCAGTTCAATTTTCTCATTAAGTTTAGAATTAGTTTTTCAAGCTCAATGACACGATCATGGGAGACTTTCGAGGCCATGATAGTTCATGAAATTTGGAAGCATTAATAGAGCAATTTGAAGCGTTGAAAAAGACATCTTGAGCAACACATTCAAGAATAAGATTCTCATTCAATGTATGCGTGTTCTTCCTCTCGATCTCATTATATTTTAATGCACGCTCATAATCACTAATTTCAACTATTATTGCATCAAATTCCTTTTCCATTCCCTTAATGTACTGCTTCTATCCCCTTTTAAGACTCTCAAAGTGATCCTTTAAAAGTTTAAAGAAGGGCATGACCTCGCTTAAATAACATTCTTTCATTTGTTCAAAACCCTTTCTCCTTCAAGAATGCCGGTGGGTGTGATCCTTTTCTTGCAAGTTTTCTCAAAATCAACAAATAGTTGAAAAATAACGATTGGCTAATTAAGATATTGCTTTTAGTGGCAATTGTTCTAGGAACAAGATGCATTGGTGTGTTGGGAGGATACATGTAGCTTTTAGGCATTTTCCAAGGGAGGATTTGTTTCTACAATATTTTCGACTTTACGCTTATCTAAATCCATTTTCCGTAAGACTTGTTCGGAGTCAACAAAGTCCGAGGCTTAAACTTGTTTAATGCAATCCAGCTTTTCCTTCTTATAATCATGAGGAGTGATATTTATGTTCTTCTCTTTGCATTTGGGGTCATCTAGTTTTTGTTCATCCTTTCCCAGTGACTTCATCCGATTTCTTATCTTCCTCAAGGCACTCAACGCAACTAGGTTTACGCCAGGCTTAAGAATTTCATTACCATCATAAATCACCTTATGAGCATTTCTAGCCTTTTGATTACCTCTGGATTTGGTTCCTCAACAAGGGAATGCTATGCTTATCGCTTAAGACTCGATGTTTGGTGACCATGTGAGCAAATCAATGGTGTTTCCTTGTATGTACAACTTGTTTTCAAGTTTGTTTTCAAAGTTTTCAGATTAGAAAAATCTCTCAAGAGCTTTGATTCTTTGCATTGAATTCTTGCTTAAGCATTTTCACGTTTTCTTGAAGTTCTTGTTTTTGCTTAATGCTTTAGAAAGTTTTCTTGCAAAGAATTTAATTCTTGTTTCAATACTTCTTCTAAAATTACTTTTTCTAATTCTCGTCGACGTACTTGGTCATCCATTTCCCGCTCACGAGTGGTCAACTCAAATTTTGCACGTTGTTCATAAATGGCAACACGTTCCTTATAGGCATTTAGTTCGAGAGATAATGGAATCATCGTGAGCACATGCGGTGAATTCATCAAAACATAGTCATTGTTGATCGCAGAAGATGCATCACTAGGTACAACTTCACTTTCACTTTGTTTCTCGTATTGATCATATGGGACAATATTGATATTACCCGTATTTTCAATATTTGATTCAAAAGTTTCGGTTGGTTGTACTTTGTCATGCATCTCGCTGCACATCAAGATCATCATATAGCTTTAATACCTCGGAGATGAGTTTGTCCTTTGATGGGCCACTTGTGGTGAAGAAGTGACCTTGGGAGACACCATGGGAGAGATGCTAGCCATAAATATTGTGTGTGCGAGGGTCCATCATCCACATCGTAGTCGTAAGCATCGCATCCACCGACTTGAAAGGCATTTGATGATTGTGACCTATCTCCCGAATGGGCCGCTCATCTACATCTCGCATCATAGGTCTTGGCATTGCCTTCAAGAAGAAATGCAGCCTCTTCATTCAAAGTAGCACCATTGTCCCGAGCTTGAGCCAAGAACATCTTATCTCAAGTATTCGGCATTTTGTGGACGCTTGGAGATGTGCGCCTTGCAAAGTGTCCTCACCACCACAGTTAAAGCATTTGATTGGCTTAACTTGACCTTGGTTACCATTTCTTCCTCGATTCGGTTTCCAACATAACCTCTCCACCTCCACCTCTCCCCGATCATACCGTCTTTCCCGAATCGGTTGCACCACGATCCTTCCATCTTTAACAAGGCTTGATTATGTGGGTTAGATGCGTTCGTGAGGTTGTTGTTGGTTTGTGGGAGAGAGTTCATGTTTTGACTAATGAGTAGAGCTAGTTGATTAACGATGTTATCCACGCGTGCATCAAAGATCGCCTTGTTTGAACCGAGGATCGTGGATGAGTTTGTGATTACCATTACCCGGGAATGACTTGTGATGCTTTGGTTGTGATTCCAATGTTTGAGTAGAAAGTCGTTGAGTCATTAGACGAACTTGTCTCACCCTCGGTTGGTTTTGAACCGATTGAGAATCAACTTTTCAAACATGGCATGTCTCTCATTCGAAGGAGGAAGGCATAGAGTTGCTCATAGTTTGTATGCTTCAACTTTAGTGAGTTTCATGAGATGTGACAAACTTGTGCCATTCGGGATTCATGTTGTTCACAAACTTTGAGTTCAAATGAATATTAGGCATAGTCATTCGATGTTCCTCATGTCATTCACTAACTTATGAAATCTCACATAGTACTCATAAACACTCTCATCCTGGTTTCATCTTGAAGTGCTCAAATTGGCCATAGAGTTGGGATTCTCTGCCTTCCATAGTTAATTCAACCCGAGAGAAGCATCTTAACGTTATCCCAAACCGCTTTTGCATCGGTGTTATGATTAATCGACCTGTAGATGTCTTTAGGAAGACCTTGAAGAACAATGTTTGAAGCCACGATATCCGCATCGAATCTCTTTTCTCCTCATTATCAAGCTCATTGTACATCTTAGGTCCGCATCCATTCCGTGAGATGTGAGTACCATCTTCATTAGTATCAATTATATCTCTAGTCGCCTCAACCCGATATGGTCCTTCATCAATGGATTTGAGAATGTTGACACCATTTTCCTTTCCAAGGCAATACAATCGATTCGTTGAGCCCAAGAATCGTAGTCGGCCTCTGTCAAGCATTGGTGGATTTAGTATCCGAGCCACCGCTTGAACATCCTCGGCAGCGATGATGGAGATGACGATGGGAACGAGTGGGAATGTTGGTAGACATGTTAACAGATTATACGGATTTTATAACTCTATGATTAAACCGGAAATAGATTCTTTCACGGATTTTACAAAATCAAGAGAAAACCGTAAACAATCACTCAAGTTGCTAGATGATAAAGTGCTAACTCGCTACCAAATAATGCACTAAGTCGCTAGAAATAAGTGCACTAAGTCGCTAACCCTTAACTCGCTACACGCCTAAGTCGCTAGAATCCCAAGTCGCCAATGTAAGAGCAAGTCGCTAAGTAGTAACTCATTCATGCACTAAGTCGCTAGCCAAATTTGTGCAAGAATTGCCACACAGTCGCTAGATATGCAAGTCGCTAAAGAGCAACTCGCTGGGACTAATTCGCTACCACAAGTCGCTAACAGTGGTGGGATTCCACTACTTGTACTTTAACTCGCTAGCTCTAACTCGCTAGCTTTTATAACTGTAAGTCGCTACCAAGAAAACAAGTCCAGAGCTAATTCGCTAACTTGAAAACCAAATAACCTTCACTTTTCAATCCAAAACAACCCAACCAAGATGATTCAAGCTTACCAAATGAAAACCTAAACACTTTTGATGATTCTAAACATAAAAGTACCAACAAAATTCAAACTTTAACACAAGAAATCAACCAAATGATGCAAAAACCACTAAACTTTTCAAACTCAAAACCACCTAAAACCACTATAAATCCAAAGATGTGCAAGATATGATCTAACCATGGCTCTCTCGATACCAATTGTAAGATATAACTTTTCACATACACATCAAACCATAACACAAGGTGGCGAATAAGATGGAATTCTAGAGAGAAAGTTAGAGGTTTAGGGAACTTAGTGAGAGAAAGTGAAAGATATTATTATGAGCTCCAACTCTACCTTGGAAGGTAGAGAGTATTTATAGTCTTACATAATTCCGCCACACTACGGGCTGTGAATCGTGCATACAATGGGTAAAGACCGTCTGTCCTCCACGGTGTTACTTAACTAAATTACTACTTAACTTAAAAGAACTACGACTACGAGCTTTCTAACGATTACATATACTTGAGGTGACCGACTCTTTAATACCTGGAATTTCTAATTCCTAACATTGTCTAATAAACAAAAGGATTGGCTAATCCAGGAGCAAACGGCTCTTGGTAAAGATATATCAAATCCGTTTATATGGCTTGCAATTTGCCCAAAATTGTATGGTTCTCAACTCACCATATCCTAAAAAGTGAAGAGTTGGCTAGCCCGCAAGTTTATGGCTTGTGGTAAAGGCAGTGGAAAATCCATAATTGGTAATCAGCTCACCAAAGATAATATTGATAATTTATCTAAGAGTTGGCTAGTCCGTAAGAGTGCGGCTCGTAAAGACGAATCAAATCCGCTTACGACTTATGATTTGCTCAAAATCATTTGGTTATCGATGTACCAAGGTTCTTACTTGAATCGAAACATTCGGCTACTCCGAGTAATGGCTTTTGGTAAAGAGATTAAAATCCATTATGTTTTCTCAAATCATTGCTAGGGACTAGCAATATCTCGATGTGGGGGATTGATGAGTCTCTAAATACTCATCATTTTGTACTATCTAGATCGCAAAATCATCCGAAACACTCAAAAACGCATCAAAATGATCAAAATATCACAAACAAGTGTTTTATGTGTTTTAAATGCAAAATATCAAAATCGGATGAAAAACATATCAAATTTGCAAAATTGCGCTTCGATCCCCAAGTTTCTAAAATTGTCAAAAAGCAGTCCTGAGCACAAAATTTCAAAAGAAAAATCACCAAAGGTCCTTTTAATATCATAACTTGTCAAAATTAGTCCTTTGGTGAAAATGTGAAAAGTTTGAGAAAATTACAAAATGGCCCTTCAAGTTTCAAAATTGGCGAAATTAGTCCACTGAAAATGTGAAATGATGATTTGGTCCCTATACTTTCCGAGATTGTCGGCTTTAGTCCTTGGAAGTAACTTGGCGAGATTGGCGGTTTAGGTCCTCCAAATTTCAGAATTTACACATCTAGTCCTTGTTTATTATTACCTTAAAACCTTTTTGGACTAGTCAATAAACAATTGGACCCTTGCCTAACATTGGACCCCCTGTCATATGTAATTTTGAACCCCCTATTATTAATATCTCTGCCCAGTCAAAACAAGTCAACCAAACCACCCATTGGCGCCATTTTTTCTTCCCCTTCACCTGCTACCCTGCAATCACTCAACACAACCATCCTTCCACCTCATTTCTCACCCTCCATGTCCCCTCCACCTCACCAAAGAGCCAAATTCCATTTAATGATCCTTTACTCCATTTACTCAACCTAAACTGCTAAAGTCCTTTTTGGCGCCAAAATGATCAAATGGCTAAAATTGCATCTAGTCATCCAATGGTCCAAAATTGATGTGGGATCTATTCAGAGTACAAGTGGAAGCTGCTTGGGAGTATAAAAGAGGAAGAGAGAGAGGCTAGAAGGCAGTAGTTAGTTTTACATTTTTTTCTTAATGTCGTTTTTAACTTAGTGTTTTAGTGTTAAGCTCAAATGTTGTAATTTCATCTTTTATGTAACACAATTAAGCTTCTTTATCTTTGTAATCGCTTTTAATAATCAATTCTCAAGTTTAGCTAAAAGTTATGTTTTGTGTTACTGTTAAAAATCTCATTTTGCAACTCTCATTTATAAACTCCTATAAGCTTAATCTTAAACTCACTCTTGTTTATTTAAGCTATTTAAACCTTTTTATAAGTTCAAAATTCCATTCCAAGTAATTTCATGTAAGGTCAACAAAAGTCAACCTTGAGCTCATAGGTTTGGAAATGGTTACTTGTGATGATCTGGTTGAAATGAGTTGGATATGGTTTAGTTCTTGTTCTAATAGTCTCATGAGCAAGCCATAGTGGTTTGGGTTTATGTAAACCTCATCTTAATTGTATATCTGTCTCATTATCGTTATTTTAGCTTAATTAGAATTATCACCGTTTGATTGTTATTGTGTTTGAACTTGTTGCATTTAGGTGTTTTAGAGTTATTGAGATTTGATTTGATAGATAGATTGGTTCGGTTTTGAGGTTTGTAGGTATAAGATTGCTAAACCGTCCTTATATTAGTGTTTGGAATAGCTTTCAAATCTATGGTATAGACTAGTTATTCAATTTTGAGTGTTTGGTTCATGTTTAGCAAGGTAATAGTGAGTTAATTCGTGTCTTTGTTATTGCGCTTAAGCTAAAAAGTCACAATCATTTAGAAACCGATCTAGCTTACGCTACATCATAATCAGTAGGAGCTAAAGTTGCAAATAGATTTAAATCTAGTAGGTATAGCTTGGAGTTATCATCATTAGTATCAAAACATCATATTCAGTTAGTTATATTGGATCAAAGTTGAGTTTAGTCAAACTTAGAATCAGTTATTCAAAAGTCAAAATATGACTGCACCAGTTTTGATCAGATCTTGCAGAGCTAGCAGTGAGTTCATTTCAGTGATTTAGAGCTTGATATTTGGCATATTTGTAGCTTGCCAGGTGGTGAATAAGACTGCATAAGTAGTTTTTGGTTTAGCTTATCGACTAAGCACGTGTATAAGCTCTAATTAGCCCCTTGTGCCTCAGGCCAAAAACTTCGACTTATGCCGAGTTTTCCTTAGTTCTGCATGTTCCGCATTGGGGCTCACTGAGCTCCCCTAGGCTTGATCCTTGGTGTTTTACATAGCCACCCAGGTCATCTTTAGGTCCCTTAATTTGTTCTTTGTATCTAGCTTATTTGGTAGCTTTTATATAAAATGCAAGTAAGACTCCTTCACTGTTTTCGCCATTAATCTCAAATACTCAAATCTGTCTTAGCTTATAATCGAGAGGTTTGGCTTGTTGATTCTTGTTGCTTTTGAGTTATTCTAGCTTATTATAGCTTGTATATCAGTTTGGTGGCTTTTAGACTCCATTAGCTTATCTCAGTTGCTTATTTTAAGCACTTGTGCCATCGATTCGATTACGCCACACAAGCCCATGTTTTTCCATTTTCCTAGCTTCCTAGTATTATTTTAGACTTTTCCTGAAATTTTCAGATTTTTCCAAGTTGTTTTGCTATTTTCTTAATTTAAATTAGTTTTAAGTATTTTAATTAGCTTTAAATACAATTAATTAAGAAAAGGTTCTAAAAATAATTTTTCATTTTTCTTAAGTTTAGATAAATATAAAAGCCTAAAAGTATTTTTCCATATTTTTCTCCTTTTATTTGGTATTTTTAATAATTTAAATTAGTTCTAAATAGTTTTAAATTAATAATAAATATATAAAAGTGTGAAAATTATATTTTCTGTTTTAAAATTAGTTTTATCATATTTTAGATTTTTCTAAGTCTTAATCTTATTTTTCTAGTCTTATTTCATATTTTCTTTTATTTTAGAGTATTATTAAATAGTTTAAAATAGTTTTAATTAATAATAATTACATAAATAGTTGTAAAAATAATTTTATTTTCTAATAATTTTCTTATATAATTAGGATTGTAAAAATGTATTTTTCATATTTTTAGGATTTATATTGTGTAAGTTTCACTTTTTATTTTGTACGTTTACGTTATTTTTATTTAAACGTAAGTTTTAAGTTTTAAGTTTTAAACGTTCATCACTTTAAAAATAGTGATAGCGTTTATTTAATAGATTTTAACTTTTTAATTTTCTTAATTTGCATATTAAGTCGCTTTTATTTATTAACTTTTTCAGTACTGTAATATTCAATCCTAATCCTTTCTGATCGCTATCATTAGTGATCATTCTACCGTCTCTAATCGGTGTTTGCACACCATTGAGTCTCCGTGGGACATAACGACCCGAATCTCGTATTCTCTCGATCTTAATTGTATTTGTGTCGAAGCGGTTTAAGTCTGTTTGACTTGACTGCTCAAAGACGGATCACCCTCAAAGCCCAAATTCGGGATAAGAGCTTTACTATTGTTGCAACACCATCAACCTTGGGAAAGCCAATTGTTCAGAACAACTCTAAACACACTGTAGTTAGGCAGCCAAATGCTTTTAGAACTGAAAGATCTAAATCATCGAAATCTAAGCTTGCCTCCCAAATTGATGCGAATATTGTTTTGTCAAAACCTGTCACTTCACTATTTCACTCCAATAAGATGAATAACAAACCCCAGCTTAACGTACAAAGTCCTAAGATCATGAATTCTAGGAGGTCATCTAGTTCTCATAAGAAGCATCAAATGGTCGATCAATCCCCTAAGAAACAAACTAATTACGTAAGGACCAATAGTCAAAACAGGAAGCACACATACAAATCTACTAGCAATGCTTCAAATGGATTCCCACCGCATTATTTAAGTTTACTGTGGATCCAAACGGACTTACATACCTAGATCTTGCCTTAAGTGGATGCCCACAGAAAACTCTTCAAGAATATTGAACCTAAAGGGATCTCTATTAATGACACGCCTAGATCAAACTGTGAAACATCCAATAGTGAGATTACTCATGTCACTAACTCATCCATTTAGAATTCTACATGTGCTTCTAGTGCAATGTGTCCTCAGTCTTTTTCAGGTACAATGCTCAATTCAATCAGGAACATCATGACTTGGTTTCCATCAGAAATGAATATTTCTCACTCAGGAGTTATAGCTTGCCAGAATTGATGTACCTCGTACTTTGACTCCTATTCGACTTGAATCAGGACTCGCTCTTATTAATCTGTGTACAAATCAGTTTAAAAAAAATTACAAATCATTATATTTACTAATCTTTCTTTCAAATCATTCTTTTTTAATTCATAATTTAAATCATTTCCCACAATCTAATAAAAGATATATCTCTTGTTATAGATAACATCTACGGTCCTAGAAATGTCATTCAATAATGATACGGGCTCATAGATGAAGTTCTAACAAAAGATATACTCTTGTTTTATAATGGGTGGGTTAAATTCAATCAATGTTCATTGGTGACATTGATTGAGGGGGAGAATTTTTCAAGTTATCTCGTTTGTCTCTGCACCATTGTTGGACATGTATTGTGCCCAGATGCATGTCTTTGTCTTTTCTTGTTTTCGTGGTGTCTTCTGTGTTGATTGCTTATCTGTTTCATGGTGTCCATTGTGTTAGTTTGCTTATCTTATTATGATTATCTTATTATGCTATCTGTGTTAGTTTGCAATCTGATAAGTTCATGGACTGAAAGTGTTACCTTTAACAGAGTTAGAAACTTAGCATGTTAAATTTGGGTTAGCGACTTGTTATGTAAAGTCTTAGCGACTTTTTAATACACTTTGCTAGCGAGTTCTAAGCTCTCACAAAACTACAGGGACTTAAAGTGGCAACTTGGTTTTCTTGAAGAAATCTGTCCCTTTACCCAAGCGACTTGCAATTTTTTTCATTATTTTCAAAAACTTAAAAACAATCTTTTCTTTCTTTCTCTCCCGTGTGTTCAATTCATCGTAGCGACTTGTGTGTGGTAAGGTTATCTTAATCTGTTTCTTGTCTCTAAGTATGATGATTATATGCATCCCCTAACTCATTCTTCTTAACAGATTCCACTGATCTTGATCCTCGTCACTTGCTTTCCTCGTCTAGGTTTATTAATGGACTTTTTGAATGGAACAATTGATATATATGTGTTAATGGATTAAGGGTTGTTTGGATGCACTAGGGTTGATGTAATTTTTCATAATTATATGTATTAATGAATTTGTGAGCGTCTTGTATGAGGTTCGATTTGGGTTGTGTTTCTGAGATTGTTTGTGTTTATGGATTAACTATACGTGTTCTTAGTAGCGGTTTGATTGTGTTGAATGGATTGAGATGATATACGTATGATATGCTTGTGTTCTTGGTATCGACTTACCCGCTTTGATAAGTGTTCTTGGTAGCGAGTTGGTGCATAAATTCATCATGGCGAGTTTTTATTTCTGAAAAAATTCAAGTTAGCAACTTAGTGAATTGATTTATAGCGACTTAGCATTGTTACTGTTGGTAGCGACTTGTCTTTACAAGTTAGCGACTTAGTAACTTTTCACATAGCGACTTGGCCTTGTTATTTTTGATAGCGACTTGTCTTTGCAAGTTAGCAACTTAGTAACGTTGAAGGTAGCGACTTGGCATTGTCATTTTTGATAGCGACTTGTCTTTGCAAGTTAGCAACTTAGTAACTTTGAAGGTAGCGACTTGGCATTGTCATTTTTGATATCGACTTGTCTCTACAAGTTAGCGACTTGTTGGTTCAATTTTCAAGTGGCGACTTGTTTTATTAAATTATTTAAGGCGACTTGCTATAATAATCTCATGCTAGCGACTTGGTTCAGGATTTCCTGTAGCGACTTGTATTGACAATTTACTCTTAGCAACTTGTTATAACATTTTTGTTTAAGCAATTTGTATCTGGTTTCTCTTGCAGCAACTTGATATGAAAACTTGTTTTAACAACCTGTTATAACATTTACATAATAGTATCTTGTCTCATGAAATTATTTCATAGCATCAGTGGTTTTAAATAAGTTGATTCAAAAACAACTTGTCTCTCAAAAACTGTGTCAAAAAGAGTTGTTACCTTGAAAACTTTCTAAATGCCTCTCAATCTATTTCAATCTGCTTATGGGAACTCAGTCAAATTTGCTACTTGTTGTGTCTATGTCATAAGGTTGCATTCAATGTTGCTTAACTAACCATATCTAAACTAACATGCTATCAATCATTGTTGTTGTATGTGTGTATCTTTAGATCTTCAATGGCAAACACAACCTCATCCGAGAACCTTACATCTTCTCGCTCCACCCAAAGTTCTTTCGGACAACGAAATATTTCAAGATAAATGGGTTGAGATAGGAAAAAGTAATTGTTATGTAGATATGGAAAAGGTGCAACAAAATCCAATCCTCAGAGTGTCAATTGATATCCTTAAAAACACAAACTTCTTCAGTGCTCTAACCAAACAATGCACAATTCCCACCATTTACCTACAACAATTTTGGAACACCATTGAATGGGACAAAATCACGGCTCAATATACCTGCAAGCTGGATGATAAGGAATTTGTGATCAATTCAGAAATTCTTAGCAAGGCCTTAGGAATCACACCCTGCAACCCCACCATAAGATCTGAACCTCCACCTAGTGCGGAAGAGCTAATTGTCTTCGATTGGTTTGGGCTATCAAGTTGGCATATCAAGGGCTTGACATCATCACCGACACATGTATCAACCCCGGAGAGCAATGACAACGCTTCAACTTATGCTTATCCGCAAAACTTCAAAGCTTCGATAAAGTGAGGATTCCCATCTTGCAAATCCTATGGGGTATCGTCAATGGGGTGAATGTTAATGTCTCGGAACGATCTGGGAAGAATTCTCGTTGTCAATGAACACATTTATCTCCGATAGAACGAACTTTCGAATATAGCTGTGGTCGAAAGAAAGTAAACAAACTTGTGATTCCTAGCGTCGATTTTGAAGCTTGTCATCCGCCTTGCAATGACTTACAACTTCAACCCTAGGAGTGAATCGCCTACATAATGCTAAGGATGAATTTGTTCTCGGCAACCTCAAATATATTGCTAGAGGTGTTGATAAAGAGATCTTTGACCGCCAATTCACGATATTCTTCTCAATCGAGGATATTAAGAAGACGGATCACTTCAAACTGGACAAGAAAAGGGCTTCCAGATCCAAAGTGTTAATGTTGATGTCTCTCCCACTCCACCACAACCCAAACGGCTAAGTCGCTTCTATCTCAAAGACTTCAAAGACTTCATATGTCGCCGCTTCCAAAAGGAGACGTGAAGGTCACAACCTACCGACACCACAACCCGTATGCGGAAAGAAAGAAGAAGGAAGTGGAAAAAGGAAACGTTGAGGAAACCGAGGTCTCGAGGGAAATACAAGTTTGATTGATGAAGATGATGTCGCTCTGAATCGGGTATCAAGCAAAGCCTAGAATGTCGAATGTGAGCACCGGTTGAGGTGTCGTGTTAAGAGAACTCGAACTCGAGCCACGCCATACAACTCCAATCACACAAGACAAAGGGAAAGGGATTCTTGGTGTAGATGACGAACAAGCCGCTCACATGCTTCTAACCATCTCCTCTTCACCATCAAGAACTACCACTCAATTTGAGCTAAAGAAAAGAAGTGTTGAATCATCTTCAGCTCAAGAACAATCTGGATTGGAAAAGGAGGTATCTGAAGCACAAGAAGAAACTCCTGCATCAAGTGATACCCAGTATGATCAAAATGATGAAGAAGAATTGCTGAAAGACTCACAAGAGAACCTTGAGACAAGGTCTGATGAACACATGCACTTGGAAGAACTTAACTTGTCTCTGGTTCTCTATCCTCATTGAAGAACCTTGATACGCATCTCTCATTTGGTGATCGCTTCTAAATGACAAACCCTCCGATAACGAGCCGGTTAAGAAAATAATGAGAAAGAGGAAGTGAGTCTATGTATACGGTTGATATTCAAGAAGACACTTCAACCATCCTCCTATGTCAAGACCGTCTCATACAACCGCATTCTCCACCACCCAAACCCGCTAATGATCCATCAAATGTTGTCACCATCATGAAACCATCACTTATCCCGCTTCACCACCCCGCTTCACCTCCTCCAACAAAACTATTGTGCAATTTCAAGAGGCTATGACATGTATTGCAACTATTGAGAAGCATTTTCCTATCACCGCCAATAATCTTGATAGTCGTGTCAAAAGTCGGAGAATATTAACCTCAACGAGATTGTAACAAAGGCAATAGATGCGATATTAAAGATGCGGTTGAATGGGCAATGAAGGCTCCATTACTTGATGATTCAAAGACTTGCCTATCTCGACATGAGATCGCCTCTCTCGAAAAGAATGTATGAAGCGGAGAGCATTTGGACGATACGCATAAGAAATTATACGAGGCACTCGAGGAATCGATGAGACTTGATAATTATCGATGTTTGTGGAAGATATACGTGAAAGGGAAGATAAGAAGAAAATAAAGATTGTTCCAGAGAAAACAACTGATAAGTCTGGAGGTCCCAAGCCACCACCACCACCACCTCCAACTGGAGGAGCCGGAACTTCTGGGGCAGGAGGATCCTCTTATACAACCTCTACACCTCCACCACAACCACCATCATCACCACCAAAACCTTCCAATCAATATAGTCCTTCCGGAGATCAGGGAACTCAGAAGAAATCTGCAGCTTGGATCATGGTCGATTCAAGGTTCACACCCACATACTCTTCTATTCCTGAAGATCAAGTGTTTCATGAAGAATCGTATGTCATGGCAGAGTCAGAATCCGATGACGATGATGCATCCACCAAGCATATCCCCAAGCCATCTGAAGATGATTGGTTTGATGCACACGTTTCGGGGTGAACGCTCTAAAACCACGAGAGTTGCACCCTCTAAAGACATGACTCAAAGTTGGCTCACTGAAGAAAGACCTCAAACTCCAGAACCTTCATGGTTCATCCCGTAATCGACACTATGACTCGACAACAACCGGGCCTCAACAATCACTACCAACTATGAAGCCCCAGCTGAGGACTCACTTCTTCACATCACAAGAGATATGGGCGACTTTATGAGGTGGTTTGTGAACAGAAGGGAATCTCGTCCATCACTCCAAAGGATCTTGAAGGACAAGCATTTGAAATTGTCAAAGTCTTTCACTCAGATGCTAATCAGCTTCAATACCAGATGGAAGAATGTTATAAGATGCTGAGTGATCAAGTCAGTGAGCAGATCATTCGTTTCAATGTGAACATGCCTCTTCCTCTCGGTGGTGAACCTGGACAAATGACCATTCACTCTGAGTTCTTCTTCAACCATGACCTGGACTATCTATGTGCTCGCTCATATGAAAGAAGACCAGCTTTATCAATTTCAAAGATGAAAGCTGCTACCTACACAGATCCGGGTCTTGAGCAGATGGTACCTGATCAATTCTGGTCTGACAAAGAACATGTGTATGACATTGAGGCTTCATATGGCATTTCTCATTGGTGGTTCAAAAAGAAGAAATTCTACATTGAAAGACATGGAGCTGATAAAAGACGCAAAGCTGTTAGATCCAAGTCGAGGATTTTAAGTGTTGTCAATATAGAAATATTCCCAATCTATGGCTATGATTATCTCAAGAAGGTTGTTCTTCAAGAGCGTATATGAAAGATTACGTGATAGAAGAAAATGACTTCAAACATCTCACGCCAAATGACTTTGAAGATCTCTATCTTTTAAACCTTCAAGGACATCTTAATCACTTACCTTCGTAAGAAAGCTCTCTCTCATCATCGTCCAATCTCGGATCGAGGCTTGGTAATTCAAAAGAGTTGAGGATTTTCACTAGGAATGGAAAGCTACCGACTCACACAACCTTACAAGTCCACAATGGAATGCCTCGGGACATGAATTTCGTCACGAATATAGAGTTCTTGACACCCTTAGAGCCGTCATCTTCACCGAAGATACGGACTCGCATGCTAATGAGACTGTCACGAGCTCTACAAATTCGTGATGGTACTCTCAAAATGGTCGAAAAAGAATTAAACTCTAGAGTGAACGAAATCAAAGTTGATCCAAGCCGGAACAAAACAAAATTTTGACCGATGAGGACTTGAAGAGGTGTGAAGATTTCATTCTTTGTAATCAGCGAAGACTTAAGACTCGAATGATCTTTCGACCTTGAAAGTTTTGTTGGTGGTAGACTTCGTGAAGGTCATTACAAACCGCTTCAAAGAACCGAATGAAGACATCTTCCTAAGTAGTTTATGTTTTGAATTTTTAATGTGTAAAATGTGGTGTACAAACTATGAACAACTATAATGCATGTAATAGTGTTAGGTTATGTATTGTGGTTTCCTTTGTGTCTAAAAAGGAACTTCAAGATTGTCCACTTCGGATCATATAAAATCGACACATTTTCTCCAACAAATATTTTGTTTCATACATATTTAATCACTTGAGATCCAAAATCTCAAAGGATTTGAAATTTTGATCTGGGAAGAAAATGTGATATAAATATGAAAGATGATAAAAGATGACCATTTTGTCTCAAAGTGCATACCGCTCTCTAATATGTGCTAAACTATTTTCAATCTCGAAGCATATATTAAGGGGGAGCATTTCAAAACAAATTCAAATCTTCAAGGTACAAAGATTTCCATGTTTTTATATAAGGTACCTTGATTGTGTGTTAAATGGTTTCTAAATGTTTGGTAATCATGGTAGTACTTCAAAGAACTCTTTCCTCTATGTGATAAAATGATTTCAAATATTCTACGCACATATTGAGGGGGAGAATTTACCAAGAAAATCAAATGGCTTTTTTTATGAAAATTGTGATCAAAGAAAAATTTCAACGTCCTCTTGCCTCCATGTGCTAAACAATTTCCAAATCATATGCACATGTTGAGGGGGAGGTTTTCTAAATGATCAAAACTATTAAGGTACAAAATGCTTTGATCTCGTATCACAAGTACATTGATTGTTTTTTCAAATGATTTTTCAATTGGTTTCGAGAAGAAATGAACAATACCAAAAGACCGACCAATTTACTTTATGCATGGTGTTATAAGGATGGTTAGGTTAGGTATTTGTTCCCATGATCCGCCAGAGTCGGAGGGATCTACCCAGGACAATCCACTAGATAGTGTAGAAGTCCTCGGGTATGATGAAAAAGGAGAAAAGTGAGAAATGGGAAGAGTGCGGATCGAGACAGAGCTAGTCTTCGAATAAACCAACAAGGTTCTAGTTATGAAGTCTCGTAAGCAATCAAGGGGTTGAAGAATGAAAAGAATTGAAAGAGAAAAGGTGAAAAGAAATAGCCCTCTAATAATTCAACCTTAGGGCAAAACCGGTTCAATTCATATGCTCTTGGTGGTTACCAAGGTAACATCGGTATTGAAGACAAGACGTCATGGACCCAATGGACGCATCCGCACTACAACTTCCCAAGCTACTCAAGTTCCTCTTGAAAGGACTTGTTTCATTCTCACCGAACCGACATTATCTATCGACTTTCTCTTAGAGTTTGTTGATATTGAAGAAGGAGACCCTCTCCTAGTCTCCCAATAGGAACCAAATGTGCACAATTGAGTCTAGAGCCACGAGATCATCAAATAAATCTCTTTAGGACATCATCATTGAAGACTCTCGCTTCACACAATGTGGAAAGAGAGATTATATCTTATGAGTCCCACGCATTATCCTTGTGGTATTGCTGTAACATCCGAGTGATATGCAAACATATTCACAATGAAGATGGAAAGCCTTCGAGCCAACATCAAACAAGCTTACGTGGGTGGCATGTGAGATCTATCCAATAGATCAACCATGTGACAACCGAATGTAAACAATGGGGTGATTCAATCTTTTGAATCAATCACGTGCGAGTTATGGATTGACGGATACCTTTGAAAACCGGCGCTTTGCTTTAAAATCCTTTTCCTTAGCACATCGACTATGTACTAATATTTCAAAATAAAAGGTGTTTATGATTGATAATTGATTTTCTTTAAAACCTTCGTGGTATTGCAAAACAATTTCTAGTGAGTGGTACACGATTGTTTATCAAATCTCTTTTCATCAATCGCTGAATCTCAATTACCGGGTTCACTCACTCCGTGTTGTCTTCTTTGAGACGTTCGGTTTGAGAACAACTAGACGATTCGCGAAACCCCGTCAAGGAAATTCTTGAATTATACCGATCACAGCGAGACTTGTATCGATCAATGGGAACCGTGGTCGTGTACCTCAATTCAACGAAGTGATCAAAGGCACTTTCGCGCACTTTATTGCTAATCGCTGAATACAGTACGCCCGACGTTCTAGCTAATCAAAATGATGCGGTCAATCCATAGCCGCATGCTCACATTACACATTCATCTCTAATGAAATCATGTAAAGTGCATCAACGTCTCTGATATTTTCACTCCATGCTTCTACTTCGCTGCTGCAAATATCATGAACTAGCTAAAGCTTTCGCTACTCTGATGAAGAAAAATCATGATCCAGAATGTGAGCATGTCGGTCCAAGTGTCACAATATCATATGCTGGCAACACAACAATGGGTGATGCTGAGATTTAACTATGGGTGATGATCTCGATTAATGCTCAAAGGTCATCAATGTGGATCAGCTCTATAACCTCCACAAAATATACATTGTAGTTGAACAAATCACCACGGATGCACAATGTTTGAATAGTTTGAATATTTGATGTCTGCGAGCTCAAGAACAATGTCAAGAATAGAATGCTAGGATGCAAAATGTAAATCATGGGGTGACCTCCCTTAGGGGGAGATTGTTAGGAATCAGAAATCCCATTATGTGAAGAGTCGGTCACCCCAAATATTATCTAGCATAAGTTAGCTCGTAGACATATCGTCTGTTACGTTATATAGTAGTTAGTTTGTTGCGTAGAATAGTTTAGTGTAACACCGTGGAGGAAGGACGGGTCTTTACCCTCTGTATCCCTGATCCACAGGCCGTCAGGAAGTCGTTTAGTTTGTAACCTACAAATACCCTCTACCTCCCAAGGTAGAGGGTTGGATGTTCATTTGGAATCTAACCTTCCACGAGTTTCTTTTTCTAGAATATCCCACTTTCTCTCTCTAAAACTAATTTTGTACGCCTACTTGTTTATGATATGATTTGTTTTATGAAATCCTATATCCTACAACCCCTTTCCTCTTCAGTTATCCCAGTGGGTGTGATTCTCTTCTTACACGTTTTCTCAAAATCAACAAATAGTTCGTAAACTACATAAAGACTGATTAATGCCTTGCTTTTAGTGGGAATATTCCTAGGCACTAAATGCATTGGTGTATTCGGAGGATACACAGTGGCTGGAGGCAATTTCCTAAGAGGAGTGTTTGTTTCAATAAGTACATTGGCTTTTTGCATATCCATATCTTTTTTCCAACAAACTTGTTCTGGGGTTAATTGAGTTTGAGGTCTAAACTTATTAAAGGCAATCCAGTTTTCCTTAGAATAATTTGGTGTTTTAAAAGTGATATTCTCTTTTATGCACAAGGGATTCTTAAGCTTATCATCCAATTTTTTTCTAGAGATGTCTTCTAATTCTCTATCTTCCTCAGTGCACTCAGCACAATTGGCTTTCTGTCTGGGCTTAAGAATCTCATTTCCATCATAGATTACCTTTTGAGCTACTCTAGCAACTTTTCCATACTCGGGATTAGGTACCTCTATAAGGGGGATGCTATGTTTATCGCTTAAGACTCTATGCTTAGTGATCATGTAAGCAGTCTGAATGGTGTTCCCTTGTATGTACAGTTTGTTTTCTATTTTGTTTTTCAAAGTTTTTAGGTTGGAAAAGTCATTCAAAAGTTTTGATTCCTTAGCATTAAATTCATGTTTAAGCACTTTGACATTTTCTTGAAGTTCTTGTTTTTGCTTAACAGTTTTAGTAAGCTTTTCTTGTAAGGAGTTTAACTTTTGTTTTAACATTTCTTCTAAAATTACTTTTTCTAATGACTCGACGTATTTGGTTATCCATCTCCCGCCACGGTTGGTCAATTCAAACTTAGCACGTTGTTCATAAATGGCAACTTGTTCCTTATAGGCATTAAGTTCAGATGTTATGGAATCATCAGGAGCACATGCAGTGTATTCATCAAAAGCATAGTCATCATTGACTGCAGAAGATGCATTACTTGGTACATATTCACATCCATCTTGTCTTACATATTGATCATATGGGACAACATTGCTATTACCCATATTTTCAATATCTGATTCATTAGTTTCATGTGATTGTACTTTGTTATGTATCTCTTGCTCATCAACTTCATCGATAGTTTTAATACCTCCGAAATGATTGAATCTTTGGATGGACCAAACTGTTGTGGTGATGAGATCTTTGGAGAGACCATTGGTGAAATGCTAGCCATGAAGATTGTCCGGGTAGTAGGTTCATCATCGACATCGAGTCAAATGCATCACAACAAGAACTTGAAAGGCATTTTGATGATTGTGACCTATTTCTTGAATTGGTCGCTCATCCACATCAAGATCATATGTTTTGGCATTTCCTCAAGAAGAAACAAGAACTCTTCTTCATCCAAACCGCTCCATTGTCCGAGCTTGCACCAACAACATCTTGTCCACGAAATACTCTGCATTTTGAGGCGTTTGGAGATGTGCGTTCCTTGCAATATGTCCTTCACCACCACAGCTTGTAGCACTTGATTGGTTTTCCTTGTCCTTGATTTGCATTCCTTCCACGATTCTGATTAGCCATATACCCTCCACCTACTCCACATTTTCCTTGTTCATACTGTCTTCCTTGCATAGGTTGCACCATGATCTTACCATCTCTGACAATAGCATGATTATGTAGATTGGATGCAGTTCTGATATCATTGTTAGTGTGTGGAGTGAGGTTCAGATTTTGTTTAACCATAAGAGCGAGTTGATTGATGAAATGTTCCATGATTGTGTTTGAGTCCGAGGCTTATATGCCGGATCCGGAATGAGCTTGTGGTTACCGTTACCGTTGGTATGACTTGAGAAGCTTTGGTGGTAATTCCTACATTTGTGTAGAATGTTGTTGAGTCATTTGATGAGCTTGCTCTCCATGATTAGATTTGAACTTTTCAAGAATCATTCGTTCAAACATGGCATGCTTCTCATTCTGAAGTAGGAAGGCATACAATTGCTCATAGTTGGTGTGCCTTAATCCTTTGGTTAGCTTGACTGAGGTGACAAATTTGTGCCATTCGGGATTCATGTTGTTCACAAACTTTGAATTGAGCTAAATATTTGGCATGGTCATTTTGATATTTCTCATATCATTCACAAGTTTGTGGAACCTCACATAGTATTCAGTGACACTTTCTCTAGGTTTCATCTTAAAGTTCTCGAAGTCATCATACAGCTGAGATTCCCTGTTTTCTTTAGTCAATTCAGAAATAGAGAGAAGCATCTTAACATTATCCCATACTGCTTTAGCTTTCGTGTTGTGATTGATCAGCTTGTAAATGTCCTTAGGTAAACCCCGGTATGATGTTAGAAGCCCGATGTCTACATCGATTCTTCTTCTCCTTATCACCGCTTCATCATACGCCTTAGGTCTATCCATCCCAAAGTCATCGAGCTATCGCAGTTGTCTCAAGTATGTCTTTGGTAGTTTCAACTTGATATGGTCCTTCATCAATTGATTTGAGAATGTTAACCCCATTTTCTTTTCCCAAGCAAGACAATCGATTCGTTGAGCCCATGAGTCATAATCGCTTATGTCCAACATAGGTGGATCTAGTATCCGATCCAAAGAATTGAACGTCCTCATTCTGAGAGATATGATTGTAGGCATGTTGGTAGACATGTTTACGATTCTACGGGATTTTATAATTCTTTGATTAAACCGGGAAATAGATTCTTTCACGGGATTTTACTAAATCAACAGAAGAACTGTAAAATGTAACACGAAGAAGTGACAAGTCTCAATAGACAAGTAGTGAACTTGAAAAGTCGCACCCTAACCAACTCGCTTTGAGGTCAACTCGCTTAGTGGACAACTCGCTTAAAAGACAAGTCGCATAGAACACAAGTCACATAAATAGACAACTCGCTTAATATCCAAGTCGCATAAAACCAACTTGCTTAGAACACAACTCGCTTAAGTGACAACTCGCTTAAGCTACCAACTCGCTTCCAAGACAAATCGCTTAAACGACAACTTGCTTCAAAGAATGAACCAACTCGCTTCTTAGAAAAGTACTACGAGACTCAACTCGCTTTGTACAATTTTCAAAAAACAACCACTTTTCAAATAAAAAACAGCCCAACCAAGATGATTCAAGCCTTCCAAATCAAAACCTAACCACTTATGATGATTCTAAACACAAAAGTAAAATCAAAATCCAAACTTTAACACTAGAAATAGTCCAAATGATGCAAATACCACTAAACCTTTTCAAACCCAAAAACCATATAAAACCACTAGAAATCCAAGAACATGTAAGAGGGATGATCAAACCATGGCTCTTGATACCATTTGTAACATATTGGATTTCACAAACACATCATAACATCAATAAGGGGCGTATGGTTTAAATGGTTTTAGAGAGAGAAAGTAAAGAGAGTTGGGAACTTGGTGAAAATAAAGAAAAATGGTATTGAAGCTCCAACCCTCTACCTTGGGAGGTAGAGGGTATTTATAGTGTCTTACAAAATACGCCTCCTACGGGCTGTGGATCAGGCATATAGTGGGTAAAGACCCGTCCGTCCTCTACGGTGTTGCATATTAGACTACTTATTAACATAACATAACTACGACTACGAGCTTTCTAGCGAATACATATACTTGAGGTGACCGACTCTTTAACTCATGGATTTTCTAAATCCTAACAATCAACTTGCAACGATAGACCATGTGCCAATCGATATAAAAATATACAAACCCACACAACACAATCACCAAAGATCCCCCTTGCTTAGGAATGTTTTCGGCTAACCTAAATGAAATATTATAGTCATTCGGATGTATTCCAGTCTTATCAAAAACGTTTGCTTGCTCTAGAACAACTGGTAGTTTGACCTGTAGAATAACAGAAATTGTTAAAATAAATAGACGGGTGATCTTGTTAGAGGCTTGTCGAAAAATGTTAGTAGTATATAATCGAAATTAACACGTTTGTCACCAAATTATTGATGAAATAAAGTTGTTTGTTCAAGCCGGATTAAATATGATATGTAGTGTCATGTTGTAAATTATAGATGTGTTCAAAAGTATTATATGATTTTTATTCTTGATTCATAAACAACGTTTGAACATTTGACATGTGCTTCGATATATTTTTATTCATAATAGATTTCATTTCAATACATTAAAGGATAACAAAATACATAAACGAATCAACGACATTCATGAAGATACCAAAACACAAAATATGACAATGATGAACGTGAGAGAGCACATAACAAGGTAGGAGTAGAGGATTAAAAAATTTGCGACTTTTGCGTAAAGGAGATGTTTTGAGAACTTGGAGCCGAGTCTCACTCATTAGCCTCATAAGCGTCATGTTTTTCTCAAGCTCCTCATCCTCGAATTTCACGCAGGATTTAAAACAAAGACCGGCAAGCTCGGACCTAACCACGCACCCAACCGCTTGATCCGCTCGCCTCACAAAGGCAACGACGAGTTAGGTCGATCACCTTTGCATGCATGTCGCTTAAGAATTTGAAGTCACGTTCGTTGTCACGCACAAACAGGTTGTTAACCATGTCTTTAAGTAAGTTATCCATTTCTTTTGTAGTAAATTGTGATGTGGCTAGTGTGTGTCCCCTGATAAAAGTTGTATGAAAATGGGATATATGTTGTCCGTTTATATAACCCAAATGGGGTGGGGGGAAAGAGCGGGGGTTGGTTGACATGGAGTTTATTTTGAATTGAAGTCTATCTGAATTAATGTGGATAGTCAAGTGGTGAATAGATGAGTCATGTCAAGTAATTACAGTTGCACATTAGGCCAAGTTTAATTAATGAAGCTTCTGTTGTACTCAACCGATTCCTGGCTACAAGATAACCATTTTGGGCAACTAGTTTCAATTTGGGGGCAACTAAACCAGTTTGAATTTTGTTTAGTTCCAAATGCAACAAAATTTTACGCCCCTTGGGTTAGAAAAATTATTACTTGAGTATGTTGTGTAAATACACGCCATTAAACAGGTTTATATTGATTACTTTTTTGGTTACATCAACTAACACACATATGCTATTATTAGATGTACATATCCTTTCAATTTTATGTAATACAATACACTACCATAATATAAATCAGACTTTTATATCATAAAGTCTGAGTAAGTGCGCACTTGGCTGTGCTATCTTAAATATTGAATGGATATTTTGTAAAAAACCCAAATCGGGGATGCACATAAGTAGGAAAAACTTTATTAATGAGGATAGGACATAATGAAATGATGGTGCTAGCAAGTGGCATGTACTTGAAGGGAACTAGTCCATTAAATTTTCAACTTTAACTATTGCACAAAAAAGGCATAATGAAACTTGTGTCCAACAAGTTAATATTTTTGGGCAAGCACATACATACGATGGGCAACTAAATCATATGTGGGCCAATTAAATCATGAACCATATGTGCAGTTGTAAATTAGAAGTAATCAAGCTTGGTAGCTAAGTATGTATTTCAGATCAGATTATATGTGTGGGACACAATGTAAATTAAAATCGTGAAAATAAATTGTTAAAATACTGAAGCAAGCGATTTATGTACTTTATTTTGGTTGGTTCTAGTTAATCTACACATATTTTAGATAATCTGTTGTTGGTTGTGGTATTCCTTTGATGTTACTACTATAGACAAGTAAGTATAACAAATGTTTATGAGAAAGTATGTTGCTGGTTGTGGTAAAAAAAATTGGGATTTAAAATACGGAGTAAGAAGGCCGGTTTATTAATGGTGAATAGATGTAAGGAAATGATGGTGGTACATAGTTGCATGTACTTGAAGGGAACTAGTGTGCACAAAACTTAAAGTCAAACTGCTACAACACAACACCCAAGAAACTTTGGCCAACAATAAATTTGTTATTGGGCAACTAGACACAAATAATAGGCAACTACTCACAAGCATGGTGTATTGGTGTCTGGTCACAAATTATAACAAATTATAAGTTTATTTATGTATGTGTTGTCCGTAATTGTATTATATATGTTGGTTATAAGAAGCATGGTGTATGGTCACAAAGTATAACAAACAAGTAATAATATGAGTGGGTTATAATAAGAAGATACTGTAGCACTCTCAACACGTGACATACCATACACGTGACTCATAGTCACACGTGTCGCCGCTTATCATAGAATGTTACCACTCGTAGGTATGTTAAATTGGGCAAGACACCAAGTGTTTAATGATCTCGTTGAGAGGAATAAAACCTAAAGAAAATTGGTTGTGTATTAGGATATAGTTAGTCAACGTATAAAATTAATAAAAGTGACTGTTTATTTATGTGGTAAAAGGTAAATACAAGAATACAATTATCGTGTTTGTATGTGCTGTTGACTTGGCTTACGGCTGGTAAGCAATATGTTACTTACGAATGGACGTTTTAGATAATGGAGAATGTTTTCATGCACGGTGTTGGGTTGTATAGAAACTACTACTTTTGGGAAACTCATCTGCTTATGTAGTTCCTGATATGTTGCTCCAACTGTTAACTACTGCTTGTGTTACCATAATTGCTGCTAGGGTAATCAATATACTGCTTGGATCGAACGATTACAACCGAGGGGCTCGCTTTTGGAAAGCGACCTTATCTCATGGCGTGTAAGACGCAAACAATTCGGCCAATTCCACCATCAAGGTGAGTATGAAGTCTGCGACGCTCTAGAACTACGTTTAAGGCTCGACTAGTCATTCAAGGCTTTAAATCAACTACTTTTAGATTGTAAATTTCATGCATAATTAGTCTCAAGATGTTTTTTTCAAAACTTTGTAACAAAGTTAGTACTACTATTGGAAATCTTAGTATGGCTACTGTGTATGATTCAATTGCTTGTTCTTTTTGTTAAGTCCTGCTAGTGTATATTATGTTTTTGTGGTTGGGTTACACTTATAAGTTATAACTACTATGTTTATGAGCACTAAGATTTTTTTGGGCTTTGTCTTTGGACCTTTAGTGTCAAAAAAAAAAAAAAAAAAAAAAAAAAAAAAAACGAAAACAAAATGAATTAAACATTAAATAAATAAATAAATAACAAAAAAATAATAATAATAAGATTGTGTAAAAAAAATTATAATAACTTGGTTGGAAGATTGGAGTGCAAAGCTTTTCCAACTGCTAGCTTGCATGGAGAAACTGCTAGTGTTATGAAAACACTGCTAGTTAGGTTATCATGAGGATACCATGAAATTTATAAAGGAATTGACGGATAAATGTACTACAATGGAGTCTAAGATCACTGGCATACAACAAATAGCCGCTTCTCAGGATGACACAATCAGAAAGTTGCAGCACAGGGTAAGAGGTTCAGAGCGACAAGGGAGGCCAAGGGTTAACAGATGTGAAAGATATTCCTGATTTTGAAACCCCTTTTAGCGATCAAGGATAAGCTTCAAATGAGAAAGAAGAGAATGGCAGATAGGTCAAAAAACTGTCGATTATGGTTCAGATTCTGAGATGGAGCATACAGATTATAGCACCGTCCAAAAAAATGTATTTTTTGGCTAAGAAGAAACTTGATGATTTGGATTGTAAATATTAAATTTAGGGGAGGATTGTTTGGTTTTTTGGTTCTGTTGGACTAATTATTCAAAGTATGCATCAAATAGCATCTTTTAACAGAAACAACGGCTAGTGGCAATGGAAGAACTGCTGATAGATCAAAAGCTGTGGATAAAGTTTGTGAGTATCAAGTTTGTTAATACGTAAAGGAAATTTGATGATTTGAGGGACAAATATCAAGTTTGTTATTACTTTAAAAGATGTCGTTTTTAAAGTTGCTTTCATTAACTACCTGATTATTGAGTGACCGTAAACCGTAAAATAGGAGGAAATGAAAAGTAAATGTATTACCTGTTCAACATCATTCCAAGGCATGGGATACCTCATCCCGTCCGCATAAAACACGGGCATGCCATTTTGAAGAAGAATCTGAACAAAGTAACTACTAACCATCGCCCAGTTAGCATTCTGAGGTCGACGTGCCACATGTAGTCAACCCATAGGTCTATATGTCATGATTTATCAGTAAATAAAATACCAATTTAAGAAATGGTGAAAATCAAATATGTGGTAAAAAGAAAACTCGAATAAGAATGCATATATAAACTAACCTCCCGCTAGCCAACCTTTTCTAGCGGTGGTCTAAGCAAACTAAGCGAATCTAGAAATTTCGATCAACAAGATAATCATCGACCATGGAAATTTACACCGTAGTCTATCGGATCACAGAGGAATTCTTCAATCTCATCGAACCCAAAGAGTTTCGACAGAATGAAACCATCTACTTAGATCCTAGAAAACAGTTCAATGTATTAGTTTGACAGAGCATTATTGATAACCAAGTATATTGACAAGTTCGGAAAAGTATCACAATTCCTCTACCCAAGGTTTCACTCAAGCTCCTCAAGAATAGTTGGGTCGTTCATGTTAGGACCGTGTTTTTCTATTTTACGCGCTTAACTTGCAGATTGTTTTGCTGCGAAACAGTTCCATGAGAATCCTCTTGTCGGTGGTAACCGACTTAAAGCCTTTGAAAATGTGACGAATTCATAAGCGCGCCGCTTTTTCTTCTCCTCCTCCTCCAACTTCAACATGTCGCCTTCTTCCAACCGTAACCTATTAGCCTCTTCCACCTTTAAGATGTTGGCCTCAACATTCAACTTCTTCTTCCAACTTTAACCTTTCTTCCTCTCGCCAACGCGAATCTCAATTCCTCTAAAAGGAGATACTCCGGAAAGAGACTAGCCCGATGACATGTGTATATAACGACCATACAACTAAATCCGAAGAAGAAATATTAACCCGAGCAACGCCCACGCCGATTCCAAGAAGTCGATCAGTTTGAGATAAATGTTGTTAAGTGAATCGGAAAAGGCCCTTGTGTTTGGAAAATGTGACTCAAAATCAAGTTTGTCCCAGAAACAATACGCATGAAATTTCTAAAATTAAACAATGGCAATGAGACATAACTATAGATTAGTTGAAAGGTATACCAAGACCGCCATTACGCATGTGCAAGAACCATGAAGGTTTAAGTGTTAGAAAATTCCGCAGTGATGTTATAAAAAGTGAATCTACTATTCTTATATTATAATGAATATAAAGAGAACCTTAATAATACACTCAAGTTTAAAACTTGGCGATTCTGAGACCGGAAATTACATGATCCTTAAGGCTTTTTGTTCGGAACTACTTCCACTCTTGCATTGTTTTGAATTTACTTTCAAACCGGTTTTGCACGTTGTCATGACTTTTCCACCTCGAAAAGTAGGTATCGACAAGGTCAGGTTGGGTCCTGACCGTGGTCCGGGAACGTAGTCATTGAAAAAATATTGGCTATCTATCCACCATGCACATTGGAACTCATATATAGTAGGTCTCGGATCAAGAATTGTAGTTGAATCCTAAAGTTCAATAATGGTTCCAAAAAAATATATGGTTTAGTTAATTACTTTGAGATACGTATTACACCATTTTATAAGGGATTCGTAATTAAAGTCATAAACCGAAAGATTGGAGTGCAAATAATATTTCAACCGCTAGCTTGCTTGAAAACACCGCTAGTTCCGGGCAATCGCTAGTTAGTTTCGATGATTGTGGAAAACTATAAGGGTTGTTTTGTAACTTTTGGTGATAACATATTTATTCCCGAATCATCACGAGGTGGCAAAGGAAACGTAAGAACGACCCAACCAATGGCAACTCCTAATGTGGAGAGTTCTTTGCAATTCAACACGTGGAGGAATCCCTGACAACCGGGCTAATTTGGGGACATGGATGTTCGGGCTAGGTCCGATGCAATGTTAGACACATGTCGAATAGATTAGGGTAGTTTGGAACACCAACATGATTTGACGGCTAATCTCTTTCTACATGATGACAATTCCAATGATCCACTTCTGACCAAAGTTACATGTGTCAAGGTGGTGAGGATAATATGAAACTCAATCTTGAATTGACGGATATATTCACAACTATGGAGTCAAAGATCACTGGTCTTCAAAATTCGACAACTACTCGCGCTGAAACAATCATGAGGTTGAAGCACAGGGTAAGTGTTTTGGAGAGACTAAGAAGGCCAAGGTTCAATGCATTCAGGAAAGTGAAGAAACTGGGAAAGAAGGCAAGCTTCGCTATGATTCAAAGTTTAGAGGATGCATCCAAACAGGGGAGGAGTGAGAGTACAAATTCAGGCAAGGCATGGAAGGTAAAGAAGCATTTCTGGATGATTCTTTAAAGGCTGCAGTTGAAGAAAAGGAGAAGGAAGTGGTGCAGGCAATCAGTGCCAGTGTTGCTGCATCCGCTGATAGTATTGAAGTAACCATCCGCAACAACCATGGTATTATTATAGCCACCGCCAATTCGTGACGCTTTCAAGCCCAAAGGCAACCTCTGCTACAATTATAAGCACCACAATAACACCAGCACCAAAACCAAAATAAGCCTGAGAATGAGGTTGCCATACAATTGATCAACCTAAAGCAATCTGACCCTATCCTTGCACCCAAACCAATTGCTAAGAGTCTAAAGATTGGTGAAGTTGTGCAGAAAGGTGTAGTTACTGAACCTGATATTGGAAAGGGTAAAGGGATTGCAGAGCCAACATTGAAGTTTAAAAGTAAAGAGGAGCAGATAGCTTATGATGGAGAATTTTATAAAAGATTATATATGGAACTAAATGCTAAAGCAAAGGAAAGGGCAGCGCAGGAAGAAGCCTCTGAAGAAGTTGTAGAAGAGTGGAAAAACAATGAGGTATTTTCAAGCGTCCGAGAAAACTAAGATGACATACCTATGAAGTGCTTGTTTGAGCCCAATCCGTAAGATAAATGTTGGGAAGCTCATGTGGTTGAAGAATGGATGTTGTATGCTTATACAAGAGTACATGCTGTTAAGACTTCAGAAGAGAAATTCTACATGCTGGTTGACAGAGATTACCCTTTAATGAAAACTGTAGCCAGACAGATGTTGGAAGTTAACCTTAATTTGCAGTGTACAAAATCAACTCATCAAATTGTTCATCCACTGCTGAGAAGGATTGAGAATATTGTTGATTATGAAATTCATTTGGCCATCAAAGGCAAGCCTCAAGGTAGAATGAAAAGAAAGGCGCATGATCAAAAGCATTTGATGAAGAATCGAGTCCGATAAGATATTGTGGGCTTAGATAGGTGGAAATGGAACGCCTAATTTTGTGTGTAGGTTTACTTTTTTACCTATAAACAATAAATAAATAACAACAAAGTTTAACTGGCTTACGTTTGAAAAAAGGTTCGAACGATCAGTTCTTTTAAAGATGGACTTCCTAGAACAGGCAAGTGCTCTTGGTATCACATTTGGATGTTTAATCCACCAAGCATGAGATTTTTCAAACGACTCAAGGATCCACACCTATGAGAATAAAAAAATAAAATAAAATGAAACATAAACTTTTAAATATACAAATCAGTAAAATGGTAAGTTGGAAAATGGATACTTGAAACCTAAACACAAATCCAGACAGTGTGTATGTCGGACAATGCTTTGGATCTTTCTTCAATCTTAAAAGGTGGTCATCCGCGTGCTTATCAAATACATTATGAAGTTGGTCTTATAAATGAGTCCAAATATGCTCACCCCATGGAAAAGCATTCCAATCATCTAGATTATCAACTAACCTCATCAGTGTATCATCCACCTCGCATGTCAACAAACGACCCATAAAGATCACCTCTAAGGCTAACAAAAGACAAAGACGATAGCATCTTCATCGATATCCGTCAAACCGCTCTTCATCCTCGATAACACCAATAACATCTAAGTTGGTTAGAATATACCCTTGCTTGTCAGGAAATACCCTGTTACGAAAATTTAGAAAACCAGATATATACAACCCAAAGCTTACAGATCCAAACCGCAGACCGGTCATTAGACAAAACTTACGACGACCAAAATGTAAAGCATGCCCTTCAATGTAAAAAATGAAGGGCATATCATAATGAGAATCGTTGACCTTATGCTGTTTCCTTAGCATATAATCTATGATGTGCATTTCATGTTCAAAAAACAAGAGATCAATCCATCTTCCAAAGCGGTATTCATAAACAAGATGCGGCGTTTGTGTCTAACTTTGCTTTATCAACCAAAAGTAGTTCGGTTCATCGTAATGATTAACTTAGCTTCATAGTCCTAAAAAGGTCAACAAAACAAAATTTAAATCGCACCATGGATGGAATCTATACCAACGTCGTAAACAATTGCGTATACGATGCATATAAACCACTCCTTATTAGATTTTAGAGTGCCACTAAAATTTTTAATGAACCAGGTTATGTTACATACCTAACAGACGACATCTACCGTATTATACCCTACATAATTACGAATCAGACAGACATAAAAGAGGAGAAATGGATTATAAAATAGAATTAACACCTATATAACAAAGGTATTAATCGAATAACAACAATAATTTGTTAAAGCATATAACCAATTGGAAATAAATAATATATAATAAACAACGAACAAAATATTTACGTACCATATTTGGCCACATTTTTTAAACAAACTTGATCAATCCAATGTGGGTTGCACTCAACACTGTAGCTTTCTAGCTGGTGACATAACTGACGATACAAGGAAGAGAGGGACTGACGAAGAAGACGGTCTCATTTGTGAAAACAAGTAACTAAGAATGTTTTTATGCGAGAAGCAAAAACAGAGAAAAACGGTAACTATGAATGGTTTTGTGCGAGTGGGTAATTGATTTTGAATACATATGTAATGTACTTTCACTATTCAATTGTTTACGTTCTATGTAATGTGAAATGACGAAACAACCCTTATCAAAATATACGGTTGCCCAACGCTTTTTAGTTGCCCAAAAAACAATACCTTACACATACGGGACACTTGTCACAATGTCGATGAGTTGCCCAATGACAGCGGTTGCCCTCGGTCCATTCTCAAATTAAAAATAAAATTGGTCCGGAAAGTGATAAGCCTCGGGGCGTGCGGTCTATTTGCATCATTTTCCCTTTAAACAATGAAAACAAGCCTTAGATAAGTTTTATGAACCTGAATTCTGCAACAGTCCCAAAGTCTGATTAAACTGATCATAACAGTAAACTTTTAGGTTAATTCAATACGTTATGCTTGTAGATCTATTTCTTACGGTCGTTTCTCCGGGTGGCGCACCTCATAACTCATCCCGATGAGTAAATGAGAGCCAAAATGGCGAAACATGTCAAAATCTGCACACCAGATTTAATTTGGAAAAAGATCATGATTCTGTTCATTTATGGTAGTTGTCCTAGTTTTATGAAATGTATTTAAGACCTAAACTTGAAGTTTGACGAAAGCCGCGTGTCAAAACAAGTTGTAGAACTCAACTTATGGTCGTTTTGGTGGGATTGAATGTGCAGCCAAACTTTCTGCAATGAAATATAAGTATATACTTGTAATTAGACTAGTGATATAAGTAGACTTTGGACTTTGGTCTTGAGTAAACTTAATAAATAGGTAGAGAATATAAAAATATGAATTTGGGCTTTTGAATCACTTAAAAAGGATTTGTGGTTAAAAAGTTATGCCTAGTTAAGTTTTACTAGATGAAAATATGGTGCTGGAACAAAATCTTGCTGATACGATTTTAAAACAAGATTTTGACCCTTTTCTGGTCCGAATCAGCAAAAGTGTAAAATACAAAAGTTGCTCTGAATTACTTTTTCTACAAAAGCTCGGGAGCACATAAGCAAAAAGTGAACAAAAAAGGCTAAAAACTACAAAAATTAACCGGACATGTTGTAGACCGGAAAGCAACCATGGCTAAGAAACCTTAGTGGTATTTTGATACTTCGAGGCCAAAACAAAGCCAAGGTTAAGCCACGGCTTTTTCAAGGTCTTCTAACTTAGACATAGCCATAGGTATGGCCTTGATTGATGTCTCAAAGTTGTTTAACCATAGTCTATACGCACGACTAACTTGGGTTTGATGACCCGAAACTTGTTTTTGAGACTTGTTCATTAGATTAGATCTTTGCCCGACCTTAAGATGACTTAAGGCTTGTTAATATTTTTGATAAAAATCCAACTCAGATATTTTTTTAAACCTACAAAAATATGTACAATGTCAAAAGTATATAATTACTTTCATAAAAGTTATTTTGTACTTTCTCGTTATAATATCTAAGACGCGACTACTATATTTTTAGGTCGTCGTTAGAAGCTCGCGACTTCTTGATCTACGTTATATCATTGTAATCCGCTGTTAATCACTACAGTGAGTACTCACGAACCCCTTTTTTAATTATTTTAATCATTTTGGGGTGGGATGCATGAACCTAAATTTAAGCTATTTTATTTGCACTATATTATGAACTATTTGAACCCTTTTGACATATTTTGAACTCGTTTGACTTGCCTTGACCTTATAACTTGACTTGAACCTTTGAACTTTACTTAGACTCTTGGACTTAATTATGAGCTTATGACTTGTTTGAATCTAATGGACCACGTCCTTAGCGTAAAGTCTCCCATGTTCGGAGCAGCTTAAAGTCTCCCATGTTTGGAGCAGCCTAAAGTCTCCCTTGTTCGGAGCAGACCTTGACCTAAAGTCTCTCATGTTCGGAGCAGCGTAAAGTCTCCCATGTTCGAGCGACTTAAAGTCTCCCTGCTCGGAGCAAGGCCGAGTCTCCCATGGTCGGAGCAGTACTATGTGGTAGTATATAATAGTTGTTATGATGGATCGTCCAGAAAAAGCGAGGCATTCGCATTGTAAGTCCCGATTGGTTTGCCGTTCGCACTCCAATTTATACGCACTGCCTGTATGCGGCCTCCTTGTGGGGCAAGAGGTAACATGGATAGTGCTATTAGAGGTTGGCCAACCTCTCTTTCCCTATCTACGGAATGCATATTATTTATTTTGGGGCTTTGCCGCATAACTTTATTATATATGAGGCGTTATTATTTGATATGACCATGTGTGCTTGACCATAAATTGTGCTATATGTTACGCAATAGTTTGTGAAAAGATAGGTTGCAAGTATTGTATGGGCGAGATTTGCAACTAGATGGTTTGACAAAGTCTTTGCCTTTGGACCTTTCTCAAAAACTTTGGACTTAACTTTATTGTGAAAATATATCTAAACTCTTCCTCTAAAAAGAATTTCATATTATTTAAAATGTGTGTACTCACCAACTATTTTCATAGTTGACATGTTTTTCTCATGCATTTCAGGTGATCAAATGTCGTTTTCTATGACTGGAACTTTGAACTATGAAGTAACACCTTCAGTCGACTTCCGCTGCTAGACTGATTTTGAGGGTGTTACACATTTATCCCAAATATAGAAGATGAAGTTCCTTCTGTATCAATCTTTTGACATACTTTGAAATGTATTCTCTTCTTTACTTGTCTACTCTGTTTCGTGTATTTCACAGTTCACACTTTTAAAAGCAAAGAATACGATGACACTTGAGGATTTCATTTACCACCTCTATATTTGTCATATTTGGGTATCCGAAAATTTGATCTAGATTTAATCAAAATTGAGTTATACGATTTGTCACTTTCGGAACTTAAATATCAGTTTACAAAAACTCGATATTTTTGGATATCTGAATTTATAGAACCGCTATCCGAAATTTCGGATATCTACACAAATGGAATAAATTTGAAAATTTCTCATATAACAAGATATCATATCAATTGCTTTATCGAAACACAATAAGTATATAAAATCCTAAACACCCTAAGGTTCATTTATTAAACTTCAATTTCATGTCTAATACATCCAAATCAGTTTAACAATATACAAAGTGAGCTCTTATTCCATTAAAATAGCAATCAAAAGTTTTTATAATCAAATGACTATCTAACTAACTAACTATGCTTCAATTCTTGGCAGATTTCATTTAAGGATCAACAGGGTAGTAAGCTCCCATGTTTTCCGTATTTTGGATGTACATCATCCGGCAAAAAAACCAGGTAGGGTGTCTGGGAACTAAATCGAATAGAATTTTTCTCTGCTTAATATCCCATTCAATATTTATATTCAATTGAAACCAAAGGTTGTCTTTTGAATATAGCCTATTGAATATGCAAACCTTTTCGATGGGTAACACAGTGGTTACCGGTTTAAAAGAGAGAACCAGTGGAACCTCGGTGTTAACCATATAAAGGTTGATGTTTTTGGTGTGTGAGAAGGTGCTCACCGGAAGGCGCTTTGAAAAAGAATTTCGTAACTTTTATTAAAAAAAATTGAAAAAAAAAAAAAAAAAAAAAATCGGAAAAAAATTTTGAAAAAAGTTTTCGTAAAAATATTTGAAAAAAATAAATAAAAAAAATAAAAATCTTCGTAAACAAAAGTTTCTAAAAAAATGTTGGAATAATGTTAGCCTTTAGATAAAAATTAGAAAGGGGGATTAAAAGGTTAGCTAGGATTAGTTCTCACCAAATTTGAGGTTATTTGTGCGGTTAACTTGAAACAAATATTTACAAAGCAGCCAGGCTCGAGCTTTTTCCATTTCTCATTTTAATATGGTGCCTATAAGGAAATACCAATGCTATAAATTATGATTTAAGGACTTTAGCTTACAAACGAGATGAAATTTTTATCCATTAGTCTTCCAAATATGCGAGATTTTATTTTGATAAAAGAAATAATAACATATGACAATAGTAAAGGGATTATCGTCATTTAACAATCCTTCATCTCCTGATAAAAGACGGTTGTTCGAAAACGTGGATCCAGAAGAATGTTTTAGAAATGACAAGGCCGATCAAAACTTCCTACGTTTCTTAAGAACCTCGTCAGAAAATTAAAGACTTCACATAACATTAACAAATTATTTGACTTCAATCACTATAACATCATGTCAAACAAATAATGTGGCCACAACCCGAATCAATAAATATCTACATTTTAAGAAGTTACAGTATATTATTAGGGTGCGTTTGGTTTGTAAGTGGGTTTGGATTTGGATTTGGATTTAGAAAGAGAAAATATAATATATTTTATTTTATAAATTATTATTGAATTTAGTTATAAAATTAATTTTGAATAAAGTATTAGAAAAAATATAAGCGATAAAGATCATGCGGTTAAAAACAAAGCTTATTGAAACCCCTTACACAATTTCAGAAATCCTCTCATTGTAATTCGGTCTGATTTTTCAACTTACTACCAAACAACAATAGTGGGATACCCCCATAACAAACATGTACTTAAGCTGATATGTTGGTCAGTTGGTGTTTGTACTCAATAACCCAAATCACCCGACCAATGGCGGACCTCTTTGAGGCGGTGAGGTCCCTACTTCAAAATTTTCGACACTTACAGAAATATTATAGTGCTTTAGAGTAATTTAGTTGAGTTACAAACAAATCTCGATCTCGCCACCCCAAAATAAATTCGCCCCCAAATAAATTGGCCAAGCTCCACCACCGCACCCAACCCGAATCCTATTTGAACTTGATAATCGGGTCAAATTGCAGGCCACTTTTTAAATTTTCAAAACCGATTTAACATAACCCGATAAACCAACCCAATAACACCCCCTACTTCTAACTAGTATAATATAAAAAGAGTATTCAATAACCAAACTGGTGTTAAACACAAGTATGTCCATGTAATGCTTCAAGAGCTCCGGCCAAGCAAGTTCGCTAAATCAACATGTTTACAACACTATTCACATAAACCGTTAAGAAAATGTCATGGCTTTTATCATGAACTGATGCACATGTGATCAAAAGTACTTTGATGACAGATGATCAAATTCGTCCCTTCTTTTCTTTTATATGAGAGCAAATGCAACTATAGCCACGCAAGGAGACCGGATATATAGTATCATACATGTTTTCATACTAAAAAAGAAAATGCAGCAGCATGCAACTTTCCATCCACCCTCAAACCGAGAGTATATCACAGTTACATCATCATAAGAAAAATACACAAAGAACGAAAAATACTGTGTTTCTGAGACTGAAAGTGTTACATATATAGTCCTTCTGGAACACCCTCTTTCTTCTTGAACATAACCTTGTCCTTTGCCTTCTTGAAATCAGGATGTGTAACCTAATTTATCCAAAAAAAAAAAGCCACGATAATTAGATATCCAGCGTAAAAGAGTGAGATTTTTCAAGCATACTAGCAAATACACATTGATAAATAAATTACTGACCTTCATTCGGCGTTCTCTTAAAGCAAGTAATCCAGCCTCGGTACATATAGCCTTGATGTCAGCACCCGAAAACTCATCTTTTGTCATTACAAATTCTTCCAAGTTAACATCATCAGACAAAGTCATTCTTGATGTGTGAATCTAGAATATTACAATCATTTAGCAAGTTAATCACAAACGAGTCAAATCAAAACTATCAAAAGGGAACAGATCAAACGAGTTCAAAAAATGTGTGCACTGTATTTTGATGCACAAGAGTACTTTAAAGCATACAACCATTTTCACCATTTTACTTTCAAAAGGGATAATGTATGTGGAGGCCCACACAAGTATGTACTTCGTTTTACTTGCATATCAATTCTGACAAAATACATGCCAACAAATGACCTAAACCCCCTCTTTTTTTAAAGACAACACTTTCAAGTTTCAACCTATAGCATGTTGACACCTCGTCAAAGCCTCAAAAGGTATTTTTGTCTTACGATATTTTTTAGACATCTTTGTCAGCTGACATGCTTGAAATTTGGTATCATAAGAAAACCAGATACAAGCTTGGGTGGCCCTATAAGATAGTTTCAGTATTTAGATGGCCTGAATAGGGTAGCCTCCATAATAGAGGTAATCCCTTTTCCATTAACTCAGATTCCTATTGTAATTACGTTTTAAACTACGATTAACAAATTAAATATTTATATTTGGAAAGGAAAAGTTTCCTGCGAACCCAGCTTAGCCCATGTGAACCCAAGCCTACTAAATATGGCAAGTGCTAATCGGAGCCCGTTTTATAACATTACCCACCCGTGTATTGTTGAAAGTTGAAACTGTACCTGGAAAATACGTCTCCTGGTTTTAATGTCGGGAAGTGGAAACTCAATCTTCCTATCAATACGACCGGGTCGAAGCAAAGCTGGATCAAGACTTTCAATTTTGTTTGTAGCCAAAATCACCTTTACATCACCTCTTGAATCAAACCCATCCAACTGGTTTAGCAATTCCAACATAGTTCTTTGAATTTCACGTTCACCACCAGAGTGAGCGTCATACCTGTGCATAACGAAAACATAGTTAGACCTCACGTCTATAGCAAAGGTTAAAAGACACTGATGCCACTGAGCGTACCTCTTTGTACCAACAGCATCAATTTCATCAATAAAGACGATGGAAGGAGAGAGATCATCTGCAACTCTAAAAAGTTCCCTAACCAGTTTAGGGCCATCTCCAAGGTACTTTTGAATCAACTCACTACCAACAACACGTAAGAAGGTTGCTGATGTGGAATTTGCCACTGCCTGAGCAACACAACAAATAATACTTTATTAAAAAAAAAGGTCTACTTGAATATGCCAGATACTTGAACAGCTAATTATCTGATTATCACAACTTTATACGACCCCCACACACCCAAAAAAAAAAAAACTTGGCTGCAGCCAAGCCCATTCTGTTACAGCTGATTATCTAGTTTTCATTATGTCATATCACATAATTAATCTCATAACGCAATGCCAACACCCTTCAAAGCTAAAAGGTTTGCAGCTATACATCTATTGGAATAATCAGTTTTCAGAAGCAACTTCTTAACTCTTCAATTCTGATAAATTTTAATTTTTACCCTAAATCATCAGAAAAAACAATCGTTTTACCCAAACACTTCGAACTGAAACCGTATCAATTTAGTGCAAGAGTGCTCATATAAGTATAAATGCAACTTGTCTTTCGTAGTAATAGAAACAGAAGACTTATATTGGCATGATAAACTCATTGAAATAAAAGAAAACTTTGTGGTGCATACCTTTGCAAGCAAGGTCTTGCCTGTTCCAGGCTCTCCATACAATATGACTCCCTTAGGAGGTTTGATTCCAATGTCTTCATAGAGTTCAGGGTGAGTCAAGGGAAGCTCAACTGCTTCCTTTATTTCTTGTATCTGGGCATCTAACCCACCAATATCAGCATATGATTCCAAAGGAGCCTTCTCAACCTTCATGACCGACACCATGGGATCAACATCGTCTTGTAGGAGGCCAACAACAGAAAGAACCTGCATGTGCATAATGATAAAGTGCCATTAGTACATTCTTATAGCCTAGGTTTCATTTTGAGTAATAAAAAACAGTTCAAAGATCCTTATGGTCCATATCTAGGATTATGTTCTAGCATCACATATACAACTCGAATCATAAGAACCATACTACAAAAAATTATATCCAAGTGACCCAAAAAACCTCAAAATAACTCGATGCTAAAATAAATAAACTAAACAACCAGAACACGAATAAGAGCATCTAAATAATTCTCTCCCTTGCAAAAGAATGTCAACATAAAGAGCTTTATGTAAAAACAAATATGCTTGGCATCAATGGTTTTTTACTTTTTACTTGCATCTTTATTAGAGCTATTTTAAACAAAAACAAAAAAAGGCCGCAAATCATGTGATCAATGCTATGTTTTTTCTTAATAACCTTAATGTTGACATTCTCTTGCGTAGTGGGGAGAATAATGTTACATAGTAATGTTCGTGTTATAGCACAAAGTATGAGTAAAATTTAATAGGTGTCAAAGATAAATCGAGAATTTAATGATGTTTTGTACTTTGTGGCTGTGTTGGAACCTTGTATGAAGCTGAGCATTGGTCGTTGTGATATCACAAAGACAATTGACATAGAAAAGAATGAGGAACCAGCAAAAGAAAAGGTTAAAATAAAGGTTGGTTAAAAAAAGACGTCGATTGTTTTATTTAAGACACAAATCTAGCTTGAATGTGATGTCATAAAGCCCATGTAAAGTTGGAACCTCATGGTGGCTAAAAACCATATTGAAAATTCCTCATTGTCATAAGTATAAAATGTATAAGAACCCTCTTGTTATGAAAAAAAAAAAAAAAAAAAAAAAAAAAAATCTTTGTGGTTTTCACATCATGTTTCTTTTAGATCACTGGTCGGCATAGTTTGAAGTCTGTCCTAAATCAATTAACTTTAATCACCATAAACACAATCCCCAACTTCACCATACTATGCATCAATTCAAACGCTAAATCAATCAAAATATCAAACACTAGCTACAATCACTTAAATTGTCGAATCACTTAATTAATCAAATAACAATAACAAATATCAAATACTAGATACAGTCACTTAAATCATCATATCACAATAACATATATCAAATACTAGCTACAGATCTAGAATCACTTAAATCATTAAATCAACTAAAACCTAAATAAAACATAATCACAAACCCTAATATCAAAATACAACAAATCAAAACCTAAATTCAATACAATTACAACCCCTAATAATCACCTCATGATGCATCAATTCAAACTTCAAAATCAATCAAAATATCAAGTATTAGCCACAATCAATTAAATAATCAAACCACCATAGCAAATATCAAATACTAGCTACAATCACTTTATTCAAAATATCAATACTAGCGCCAAAGCTACAATCAGTTAATCATTAAATCAATAAACCTAAATCAATCATAATCACAATTTCAACAATATTACCTCATTATGCATCAAATTAAACACATCTACAATCAATTAAAACCTAATTCAACTTAATAACATAAACACAATCCATAAACTCACCTTCCTATGCATGAACTCAATGCTAAATCAATCAAAATATCAAATACGAGCCAAACCACTTAAATCACGAACCTTATCAATAACAAAACAATGCCTTATTATGCATCAAAACACAAAAACAACTACAATCATTACAAGCCTAACCTTAATAAAACAAAACCGAGTACCCAATCATAAACGCTAGATTACCTTATTATGCATCAACACGAAATCTAACTAGAATCAATTTAGTCCTAATTTTAACAAAATCACAAATATAACTACAATCAATTAACTGCCTTATTATGCATCAAGATAGCACACCTCGTTTCCAGACATGGGGTGTTTGTTGAAGTTTATGTGTGGACTTACGAGCTTATTTGATTTCGGCTTACATTACATAAGCCTCAATTTTCTGGCTTATTTAGACACGTATAGGCTTATATAAGTTTATTATGATATAATAAGCTTATATAAGCCCAAAAGTTACAAAATACGCCAAAAAATTTAGGCTTATGTAATAAAAGCCGAAACCAAATAAGCTCATAAGCCCACATATAAGCTTAAACAAACACCCCCATAATCACAAACCCTAATAATTCACCTTATTATGCATCCAACTAGCAAAACACAATCAACATAATCATATAAACAAAATCACACATACAACTCATACCTAAAAATCAAATCACAATAACAACGCGTAAGTCGTAACAGCAATCATAACTACCTTATTATGCATCCGACTAGCAAAACATAATCATATAAACAAAATCACAAATATAACTACAATCAATTAACTAGCTTGTTATGCATCATAATAGCACACCTGGTTTCCAAACATCACAAACCCCAATAATTCACCTTATTATGCATCCGACTAGCAAAACACAACCAACATAATCATATAAACACAATCGCACATACAACTCATACCTAAATAATCAATCACAATAACAATTTAACTACCTTATTATGCATCAACACGAAATCTAACTAGAATCAATTAACTACCTTATTATGCATCCGACTAGCAAAACATAATCAATATAATCATATAATCACACTACCTAAAAAATCAAATCACAATAACAACGCGTAAATCAGAACTACCTTATTATGCATAAGAATCGCACAGCCCGGTTCCAACTGATCCTTATCAACAAAACTCATAATCCCAACATAATACTCCGGTCCAATACTACTCGACACAATGGCGTGATTCTCATCAATCATTTCCTCCAAATTACCCACACTCATAGGACTCCCTCTAATATCATCAACTTTACTCCTATCCTCCTCACTCTTCTCCTCCTGCGGCTTCAACCGCTCTTGGTTCGCGACGAATTCCTCCTCCATTAGCAAATAGTCCTTTATTCGTTCCAGTTTCAGCAGCCTGAGTTTGCATTTTGTGTGTGGGGTGATTGTGGGGAGACGCGAGGCGGTCTCCGTGCCGCGCTGCTTGCGTTGTTTCTTGCCGACTCTGGAGGGGGGAGCTGGGGGGTCGAATTTTTTTTCTTTTTTGGATTTGTCGTCTGGGTTGTTGGAGGAGTTGTTGCCGGGGCGGTTGAGGCCTCCTCCTGGTGTGCCTTGACCCATTGTGATGGTTGATTTGGGATTTGATTTGGGGTTAGGGTTTGGGGTTTGGAGATTGGAGATTGGTTTTTGGTTTTTGATTTGAGATTGTCTTTCTGTGCAAGAAAGGTGTGAGTGATGGAATATAAGTGATGGGGATTCGGGTGGGTGGGTGTGATGGGTTTGAATTGCTTGGGCTTATAGTGGTTCGGGCCGTGGGCTTGATAAGTGATGGGGAGTCCCAAATAAGTTATTTATTTTCAAGCATTCTTAAGACTTTATTCTAACACCTTATACTACCTACTGAATTTTTTTTTGAAAGGCAACAATCTATTAAAAACGCAACAAAGACGATACATACAAACGACGTTCCACCCCTCCAAACAAGATGATTAAAGAGAGAGGAACCCGACCAAGTAAAATATAAAATTGAAAACAAAACATAATACGGAACATACAAACGAACTATAACCAAAACCAAACAAACCTCGAAATTAAAACTGCAGCAGAGACCACTAAGGGACCATAAAACCTTTTGAGATGTAAAACATAGCTTGCAGACCAAACCTTCTGGGAAGCCAACATACCACTTGCAGACCATAACCTTCTTGAAAGACAACTAACTTGCAGACAACAAAATTACAGACCATCCCAATACATACTGAATACATCAATACTGGTAAGAAAACATCAACAATACATACCATATACTACAAATTTACATCTTCATTTGCAGTGCTTGATTCTTTTCATCTGCACATTCCATTTTGCTTCAATAGTTTTGACCAGCATTAGACACTTTGACAACAAAACTCATCATTCTTAACTTGATATTATACATAATGTTTTGTATTAAAGTCTCAACCTTTCTTTCACAGTTCTTGAACAATCTTGCATTCCTCTCTTGCCACACAAAATAAATCACTGCACCTAAAACCAGTCTTCTCATTATGCTCCATCTGTTTTCGTTTGCTTTCGGCTTAGAGAATTCCTTAATAATGTTTTTCCAGGTACATGAGAACTTTTTATCTAGAATTTTATGTATCTCTTTCCACACTTTACTTGTATATTGACATATGAAGAATAGATGATCATGTGAATCAAGGCACTCGTCATAAAAACACATTCCATATCAAGATTTGGTTTCCATACTGCAATCCAATCTTGTGTCATAAGTTTGCCATGAATTGCCATCCAAAGGCCAAATGAGTGCCTTGGTATGCTTTGTGGAAACCAACCCAAGGAATTCCATGTCACTTTATTACCACTGCCACACATATCCTGCCAAATAACCCTTGTTGCAAAATTGGTTTTATGCCCAGTTCTTGTCTCCCATACAGCTTTGTCACATGCCTCACTTTGCAAAATTGGAACTTGTATTATATTAAGGATAGGGAATTTAGTAAACCATTCCACAGGTCAGCTCTATACACCATTGTTAACCAACTTATCAACATTACACTATTATTGAATCTTGCATCATAAATTTCCTAGGCGATATGGATCCATTCAAAGGCCCTTCACAACACTATTAATCATACCATGCCGAGATAGCCTTCCCATTACCAAGCTTATGATAAACATGTCGCCTAATCCTTTCTCTCGCCAAGATGTTCTTCCAACCAATGCTTCCATTATTATCATGTGCTACTTCCCAAATATTCCTTATTTTCGCTTTTTCCACATTGTTCCATTTGACCCATAATGTATCCTTCTTTGGAGCTATGTTCCATAAGTGTTTCATTATCAGAACTTTATTCTATAATTGCAAATTCTTAATTCCCAACCCACTTTGTTCCTTAGGCTTACATATGTTTTCCCATGAGACTTTAGCATTGCCTTTGGTTAGTTCCCCTTGACACCACAAAAAGCCTTTCAACAACTTATTTATCTCCTTCAATATTGTTTTGGGTAAAATGAACACAGAGGCCAATACACTTGCTGTTAGGAATTATGTAAACAGTTGGTTTCCTCTGATAGGGTTCCTTCTGATAGTTATGTTATTTCACGATAGAAAGGTTTCACGATAGTGTGCGCTTCCTATGATAGTTAATATGTTTCTACGGATATGTAGTTTCGCTTTCTTAGTTTATTAGTTGTGATATGCTTGAGTTAAAATAGAATAGATAGAGCATATCTTTCGAGTGCTTAGCAAGTCGCATTAGGGTTTCTTGTGCTATAAAAGAAACATGTGGCTAGGGTTTTATGTACGCCTTTGATAACATTAATAGTGAATTAATTTAGATCCACAGAGGATCAAGTTATTGTGTCTATCGCCTTCTTAAGTCTTGTATTTATTTTCCGCGCGAGTACAATTCTTGCAAAGGTTCTCCTTAGTTGTCGTGTGATTACACAGACATCTATAATCTTTCTAGGCTCATAAGATCTATCTGGGACTGCACTCCAACAAGTGGTATCGAGCCTCGTGAGAATCTTTCTAAGAAGATGCTTTTTTCTTCTCAAACCATAACATGTCTTCACCAAAACATTCGACATCGAGAGTGATGATCGGCCCAATCATCAAACAACCGGTCTAACACCCGCCTTCCATTCAAAGAAGGGTCACTATGTCCAACACTAATGCTAAATTTCCATACCTTAAGAAGGATGAATATGAGATATGGGCTATGAAGATGGAAAACTATATCTCCAACATGGATGTCAATCTCGCAAATCATCCTTAAAGGAAACAGAAGAAGGTTACCGAAGAGATTCTCAAGGAAAAGTTATAATTCTTCCACCCACAACAGCTGCTGAACAGATCGTTGTCCAAAGGGAAACCAAGGCAATGACTACTTTGCTACAAGCTCTTCCAGATGAGCACATGAGCGATTTCTATCATCTGGATGATGCAAGATAGATTTGGAGAGGGATTAAAGCAAGGTTTGGTGGAAACGATGAGTCCAAGAAAATGAGAAAGTCTATGCTCAAACAAAGCTTTCAGGAGTTCTCTATCTCTCAAGAAGAGGTGTCCATAAGTGATATGACAGTTTCAAAGATCCTCACCAGCTTAATCGCTTAAAATCTAAACCCGACATCGAGGAATGTAATCTCAAATTCTTCGTGCTTCACCTCCTTCTTGGAATCGTGTGTCCCTTACTCTCAAGGCAAAGGGGCCTTGACTACATAAGCTTTGATGATCTATACAATAAGTCAAGTCTCTCGAGCTTGACATCAAGGTTCACTCACCTTTCTCAAGCTCCATCACACTCGCTTTTGTTGGTGCTACCGATGGAAACACAATGGTAACATATGTCGATATTCCCACTTCTTCATCGCCAGCATCCGTAACACACAAATCTTCTACAAGAACATCAAAGTCTAATTCTGTGATAGAAGATGTGCTCTACTCATTTGTTGCTGAATATGAACATCAACAGCAGTTGACCTATGAAGACTTTGAACAAGTGGATAAATGGGATATGGAGGAGATGGATCTTAAGTGGCAGATGGCCATGCTTGCTGTGAAAGTCAAGAGGTTTGAAGAGGGCTCTAGTAGGAAGTTCGGTTACAAAGGAAGAGAATCTGCTAGGTTTGACAAGAAGAAGATCAGATGCTTTGAATGCAACCAACTTGGTCACTTTGCCAGAGAATGTCCTAACAGAAGGGAGGTGACAGAAGAAAATATAATGCATACAAGATCAAGGAAGTCGAGGAGGTAAAGCCACACCATGTTGTCACCGGAGAATGAGTTGATCGGGATGATCATGTGAATGATGGTGAGGATGAAGAGCCTCAAATTGGACCGGTTTATTACATCACCGGAGAAATTGCAATGATGGGCATCACTTCTCGTGTACACAGTTGTATATTTGGTTGCGACTCAATATGATGCTCTTAAGTGTGAGTTTGATGATGTTAATGATAAATATAAAGAGCTTTTTATACAAGTCCAGCCTATAAGAAAACAAATAAAGCTTTAGAAAAACAAAAGGCCTGGTATGATCAAAACCAAATGGCTCTTGAGGAGAAAATAAATGTTTTGCAAAGAGATTTAGATAACACAACAAATAAATTGAAATTTAATAAGAAAGAATATGTAAAGGTTGTTGCTGAAAAGGATGGTCTTAAAGCTGATTTAGATTCATAGAGGTGGCTAGGCATAAACAATGGCAAGAACAGGCTAAAAACTTAGATAAATTGTGGAATAGCTCTATGTCTCATTAAAACAAAATGGGTTTGGGCTTCAAGGACTATATCAATCCGTATGAGGTGTATAACCCCAATGAATATAGTGTTTTTAATCTTGTCACGATGAAGAAGAAGAAAATATAGAAACCCGTTATGTTTTTAAAACAAGGTGAAATGCATAATGTTCCTTCTTCTATTAATGGTATTGTTAAGCCACCCAATCCAGACTCGACCGATGAATCACATATGTCTTATGGTCAAAAGTCAAATGACTTATCGACACCGGCAATGAAGTCTAACACATTTGTCTCTTGTTCTTCCAGACTTCGAGAGACTCAATCTAAAGAATATGCCACCGTGATTCAAATGAAAAGTCCTTAAAGTCTCGCCTCTCTAAGCCTTTACAAGTTCCTCAAGCCCCAAGAGTTGTCATTAAAGAATCTTTTCAAAGACAACTTTTCTAGAAACATTTCTTGTTCTGTTGATTTTGTTAAAAACAATTCTGATTTTGGTTGTGGTTTGAATAATTTTGTTTGTGATAAGATTGTTCCTGTTTTGAACAAGCAATTTAAGAAGAAATCATGTTTTGTTTATGGGAGTGTTTTTCATCTTATCAAAGATTGTGATTATTATGAGAAAAAGATGAATATGTGCACTAATCAACAGAGATATAAAAATGTATGGACTGATGTGGCCAACATACCTCCATTTGTTCCCAATGGAACATATATGAGGACCAGCAGAATCAATTCACTGGTAGACCGCTTGTCGCCGGTAACCCGCTTGTCACGACAGCCATCTTCTTTTCATTAGAGAAGAAATGTTAATAGACCATTGCACGCACCTACAAGCTCTTATTTTCAAACGATTATAGGCCCGCGAACACCGACTTTTCACATCAAAGGGGCATGGAGGACACTCGTCAGAAGCCCTCAAGAGTTGTTCTTGGAGACCCATAAGACCATTTAATATACAAAGGTCCAAGAACAATAGTGGATCTCATCAATCTACGTGTTTATCAAATAAGATCCATTAGGCAGCCCAAGTCAAGGATGACTGGGTCTCCATAAAACTAATGTTGTTGTATATTCTTTTTGTAGGATGATCCTCTTCCAATAAAGATTTAGGTATTGTGGATAGTGGTTGTTCTAGGAGTATGACAGGAACGAGGCAGGCTTCATGATTTTGTAGGTATTCAAGAGGCATGCTACCTTTGGTGGAGGAGATGGAAAATCAGTGGAAGGGTACTATTAGAATCGCTCAACTGGACTTTGAGAATGTGTATTATGTGGAGGCATTGAGAAATTTCAATCTATTTTCGTGTCCCAAATTTGTGACAAGAAAACTTTGTGCTCTTCATCGACATCGAATGTCTGGTTCTTTCTAAAGGTTTCCAACTACTTGATGACGCCAAGTTGTTCAAGGTACCAAGGAAACACAATCTTTACACATTCAATCTCAATGATGTCCACCTTGAGATTTAGCTTGTTTGATGGCCAAAGCATCCTTGGATGAATCTACTAAATGGCATGAAGGATGGCTCATGTGAACTTCAAAAATCAACAAGCTAGCTAAACTTGATTAGTTAATGGACCGCTTCCAAAGTCTTTACCAATGAGCACAACCTGTGTGGCTCGCAATGCGGAAAGCAACACAAGGCTTCATATAAGGCCATTATCACACAAGACTATCTCTCGAGCCTTTGCGCTTTCTACACATGGATCTTTTTGGTCCCACATCTATCGAAGCATTGATCATAAATACTATTGTTCGTGGTGATCGATGATTATAGTCGATATAGTTGGGCATTCTTCTTGGGAACTAAAGATGAAACATTCCGCATTCTTCAAGACTTTATTGCCCCGGTGGAGAATCAGTTGAACAAGAAGGTTAAAGCAATTAGGTGTGATAATGGGACGTAGTTTAAGAATGCTAAATTGATCGATCTACGTGCTACAAAGGGATTAAAAGGGACTATAGCACCGCCAGACTCCACAAAAAATGGAGTTGTTGAAAGGAAAACAGACCCTCATTGAAGCAAAGAAGATCCATGCTTGCGATTCAAAGTTGCCTACCATGTTTTGGATCGAAGCGATTAGCAATCGCTTGTTATGTCTTGAACAGGTCTCCATCACAAATCCTCACAAAGGACACCTTATAACTGTCTGCAAGATTCCTACCATTAGTCATCTTAAGCCTTTTGGTTGTCATGTTACCATCCTCAATACTAGTGATCGCTTGGGCAAGTTTGATGGGAAAGTCGATGAAGGATATGTAGTAGGTATTCACCATAGTAAAGCTTACAGTATATAATCTCTCCACAAAGAGGGTTGAAGATACTCGAATCTCGACGGCGGAGGACAAGCTCAATGTTCAAGTGCAGTCAAGAATGGTACTTTGATTTGGATTATCTAACCGATCATTGGGTTATACTCGTTATAAATCTAACATTTCAGAGAACACCTAGAGGTTTCCACTAACATTGCGGTGTTATTCGGATGATGAGTCGATTCAAAAATGATGAACAAGTTATACTTGTTCCTCTTTTCCTCTAACCACTTTTCGTGTACCAAGAACTCACCGCTCATGATGTGTCTTCTAGTGATATGGGTATGCAGAGGAACTTGTGAAGCTCCAACGCCAAGAACATGCGCCACGTAAGATGTCGAAAAGTTTGGTTATGAATTCTCCAAGAAACAGAGGAACTTTTAAACAGTAACCGATGAGGCCCGCTGGAACTTTGATGCCACTGCAATGTATCTGCTTCCCTGTAATGCAATCGCTCTCCGACAATGGACACGATGTCAAGGCGCCTCACGAGACTCCCACCGATTTGCCACTCCATCCGATGAAGCCAATTCACAACACTCTACCTCACGAATTGGATGGCATTCATCATCATCAAGAACATGCATTTTTACTCTTCCTCTTATGATGATGACTTTGGAGCAACACTTAATAACTGCCACAACTGTAGATGTTAGTCCTAATGTCACAAAAAGGATTAACACAGCTCATCCACAATCCCTTATTATTGGTGATCCTACTTCACTGCATAAACTAGAAGCGGTCGAAGACATCATTCGGTGAATCGCTTTCTCGCCTACATAAGGGTTCAACATAGGACCAATCATATAGACTATCAACATTGTCTATTTGCTTGTTTCTTATCTCGTGTTGAACCTACCAAGATTTCACATGCATTAGGTGATGAGGATCGGTAGTCTATGCAGTGAAAATGCAACAATTTTTGAATCAAAATGTATGGGAACTTGTTGATTTGCCTCCCAGTAATATGCTATTGGAACTAAGTGGATTCTTAAATGTAAAAGGGATGCTAGGGTATTGTGGTTAGGAACAAGGCTAGGTTGGTTGCTCGTGGTCACGCATAAGAGGAGGGTATTGATTATGATGAGGTTTTTGCTCTGTTGCTAGAGTAGAAGCCATAAGATTTTTCTTGGCCTTTGCCTCCCACATGGGCTTTATGGTCTATCGATGGATGTGAAGAGTGCATTTTGTATGGTGAGATTGAGGAAGAAGTGTATGTCACTCAAATTTAAAGGATTTGTGGACCCTCATCATCCGAGATATGGTCTACAAGGTGGTCAAGGCACTATATGGATTACATCGTGCACCTAGGGCTTGGTATGCTAGGCTTTCTTCATTCCTACTGAAACATGGTTATAGAAGAGGTGCTATTGATAAGACTCTCTTTATCAAGAAGAGCACCAAGGATATCATTCTTGTGCAAGTATATGTGGTTGATATTATCTTTGGTTCTACCAAAGAAGCCTGGTGCAGAGAATTTGAAGATTTGATGAAAAGTGAGTTTGAGATGAGTGCCATGGGTGAGCTTACTTTCTTTTTGGGCTTACAAGTGCAGCAGAAATCAAATGGCATTTTCATTCATCAAGAGAAGTATGTGCATGATATCCTCAAGAAGTTTGATATGGAACTTGTTAGACTGCATTACACCATACGAGGCTCCTAAGGCTAAGTCAAACAATGACCCGCATCCCGTTGTTAATGTGCATCTCTCAGATCAATGATTGGGTCTCTCATGTATTTGATCGCCTCTAGGCCCGACATCATGTTTGCGCCAAGCTTGTTCTAGCATCAAGTTACACCTTGACTTCCCATTCGATCGCAATAAGAAGATTTTCAAGTATCTAAAGTGGCCAACCAAAATTGGGTATTTGGTATCCTAGAGAATCTCCATTTGAGTTGAAGCTTATAGTGATAGTGACTATGCCGGTGCTAATTTTGATCGCAAGTCTACTACCGGGGTTGTCGGTTCTTGGGAAGGAGATTGATTTCTTGGCGCAAAGAAGCGCACTATAGTGGCTACATCTTCTACCGGTCAATATGTTGTCGCTGCTAGTTGTTGTGGTCGTACTTTGGATTCAAAACCAATTATTGGATTATGGGTTCAATTTTATGAACACTAAAATCTTTATAGATAACCAAAGTACTATTTGTATTGTCAAAATCGCTTTTCATCAAAGAACTAAGCACATAGAAATTCGACACCACTTTATCGAGATGCTAATGAAAACACCTTATCCAAGTGGTTAAAGTTCATACAGCATGAAAATGTTGTCGATTTATTGACAAAAGCTTTTGATGGACCCGATTTCAATATTTAATTGTCAATATAGGCATGATCAACCCCGATTGTTGTGTTTGAGGGGAGGATTGTGGCCTAATGGGAGGATTCTGGTTTAAGGGGAGGTCTCTTTGATGTATATTTTTTATATATAATGTTTGCATTGATGTATATATAGTTTGATTTTATGTATATATCTTGTTTTGCATACTTTGTGTTTTACTAACCATCTTGCGCATCAAGTTTCAAACACACAATCATGGGAATCGATGTCTAAGTCGAGGAATGCTTTTATTCATTTAAACAAACCGCATTCTCGATGCGGGGACATCATTACGTATAATCGAACATGACAAACAAGACCAAGACTCTACATCCCTCATCACTTGAACCCCTTCGCACCAAAGCTTCTCTCATCAAGGCCTCCTCTCGGCCTTATGTTTCCCACCGTGGCATCCTGTGATGTTTCTTCCTTCCTATCCATCCATTCCCACACCGGCGTGCAAAGAAGACCCATAACAAAGGTTCTTCCGTGGGATTGGATGTGGAGGGTCGGGGTCTGGAATTGGAGCACTTGGTGGTAGACAAAGTAGAGCAGCAACCTGTCATGGATCTAGTGTTGCGAGGCTCGTAGGTTGACACCTCAACCTCATTCTCGAGGAGGGTTTGAACATCTTCCTCTGAAGAAGTATGGTAGAAGGGGATTGGTAAGGAGATGGTCTTGAGATGTAGGTGATGCTTGTTGGAAGCACCGTGAGGGAAATAGTTCAACCAAAGGGGTTCACTATCCGATGATGATAGTTCAACTGGGTGATTGGGAGAACCGCTCATGGTTATATGTTTTGGTATTTGTGCTTAGAGTTATGAGGTTTGTGCAGTATGTTTCGCTTGTAAGGGTTGGTTTTATAGGGTTTTGGAATCTTTGGTTAGTGAAATATATGGTAAATATTGATGGTTGGAATTTGATCGCTAAAAGTTCGTGTGGAGACAGCTTAAGATCGTTATGGGTTAAAGATTTGATTTGATTCTCTTCTCATTGTCACGATATTGTAATGAATTCCTCCGATGCTACTGTGGATTCTCATGGATAGCTCGATTTGTTACTACGCATAAAAGTTAATTGGTTTCCTCCGATTGACCGCTTGGTTTCACTGTTTGACTTTTCATTGTCACGATTTTGCTATAATTTGGGGATTTAATTTCGGGGTTATTTTTGGTCAAAGTTGGTCAAAGATTGTGTTTTTAATTTAAACGACTATTTTGGGAAACTCATTTAATAGTCGATCAGAAGAAACCCTCACTCAAATTCCCTCCTTATTTGAATCTCGCTCATCTTCAATCTTCTCAATCAATATCTATGGCATCGCTCAAATACAAAGTGGATCACAACAAGACTGCATTTCTGGAACATACCAAAGGAAGCACACTTTATGATGAGATGATTGATTTTCTCTTAAGGTCTAAAATCAGGTATGCGCTTACTCACTCTCCATCTGTTGTTTATGACTCTCTTGTCAGGCAATTTTGGGCCACTGCTCATGAGCGATCTCCTACTGGTTCCACCAAGGAGATTGTGGCCACTATAGATGGTAGAGAGATATCACCGAGTCCCATATTAGGACTGGTCGGCCACTGATGATGCGATGGTCTCTTTGAGAATGATAGAAAGGAGCTCATCTTTGGACTAACCACTAGGTATCCCTTTGATGGGAAAATAATTTGGTATAAAAATAAGTTTTGCCCTAAGTGGAGGTTTTTGGTTCATACCGCTCGATGTTTCAAATCCCAAATCTGTGGGTGGATCAATTCTCTAGTTCTATTGCAAATGCTATTATTTGTTTGGCTCATGGAGACAATATAATCTTTCAAAATATATTTTTGAGGAAATGCTTAAAAATGTGAAGGATACCAAACATAAATTTTTGATGTATCCTAGGTTTTTACAAATGATACTGAGCATTGAAACCTCTGATAAATCTCCTAGGGTCATTACTAAGCTAACAACCAAGTTATTTGCAACAATGAAAACTGGTTTTAATGGAGAACATAGACCCTTACTACCTTCAATGTTGCCTGGTGTCAATGTTGCTGCTGATGCCTCTGCATCAGTTGCTCCTGATGACCCACAACACCCACCTTCACTAAGACCTGTTGCCCTTGAGGAGCCAGTGATTGCCTCTATCTCACAGGAGCAAATTTCTGTTGAAACTGAGGTTAATCCCACTCCACCTAGTGGCCAACCACATAGTCCACCTAGACAACCTTTTGAGGATGACACTACTTTTGGTGATGAGTTTATTGTGTCTCCTCCTAGGTCCAATGAAGCTCATCAAACCATAAGTATTCCTGCTGGCGGAGCTGAGGATCCTACTATGCTAATGAATATGTCTAGTTTGCTTCACAAGTATGCTAAAAAGGTTGATGAGTTGGAGCTCCAGCTTAAGGAAACACAAGAAGAGCTGAAGGAGACTAAAAATACTATGGGTGGTGAATTGGTGAAGTTATTACAGAGAGTAACAGATTTGGAAGTGAGGTTGAACAAGAGGAGGACTAGGCTTGTACTGTCTGATGATGAGGAGGAACATGGACATGAGAGGGTGAATATAGATTTGGATAAGCTTCATGTTCTAGCATCAGTGTCTCTTGGAGAGACTCAACCTCCTATTTCTCCACAAGTAAAGGTAATTCAGAGGAGACAGAGGAAAAGGAGGAGCTATCTTAGTAAGATGACTCTCCAGACTAGGTTAATGGATGCTGGTGAATCATTTAGTGCTACTGATGAGGATGTAATTGCTCCTGATGCTGTTCCTACTGAGAAGCAGGTGGAAGAAAAGGAGTCTCCACATTATGCTGATTCCATAGCTGTCAATGCTGCAGACAAGTTTTTGCTTGTTTCTTCAGATGATAAAGGAAAAAGTCCATTGATTGAAGAAGCAGGTGTGGACCTTGGTGTTGATAAGGCTGAACAGGAAAGATTATTCAAACTTCATGAGATATCAATGAGTGATAGAAGGGTTGCAGAACAAACTCAGGCTACCTTTAATGCAAAATTCTTAGTTGAGTCAGCTCCTGCAATCACACATGAGAGAATGATGGAGTTAAATGTTTTGGCTATGGGATTCACAGATGAGACTTGGAATCACTTGTCATGATGTTTCTAGCAATCCAAGTCTTGCCCAATCCATTTTAGGAGGTGCCTTTACTCGATAACTATGTTAATGATATAAGGACCTTGGTGAATCAAAGGAAAAGGCAGAGGTCAAAGAAAGGCTCAGCAAGAAAGGAAAAGCCTTTATCTCAAGTCGAACAAAGGAGACATATGAGAGAATTTGTAAAGAATATGAGCTCATTGCTATCAATCAGTTGGAGTATGGCATATGTGAAAACTTTCTCGATGATAGGTTAGTCAAAGAATATAACACCATTTTCTCAAGATTGGAAAAGGATGGTCTCAATCCTTATACTCAGGTGAAGCACTCTCAGTGTCTTTTGGAAGGTCCAAATCCTAAGAGATTGAAGATTACTGATGCCTTTGAGGCTGCATTCATTTCCTCTGAGCCTATGTCGGATGCTATGCCTTCTACCATTTCAGTTCCTATTACATCTCATGAGGAGGAGGATCCTGCTGTTGATAGCACAAAGGATGTGCCTACACCTAGGGCTGTACATGTTGATCTTCATGCTCTTGAAAGTTCTTTTCTAAAGGACTTTGAGGAAAATGATTTAGATGAGGAGTTGGTTGAATGGTCTCCATTGGTGAACTGGATACTTACTCCTACAGGTCTTGGTGGTTTGAGAGATTGTAATTCTGTTTATCGCAAGGATGAGACTGTTAGGCATTTTACTTTTCTCTCTGAGGTTCTTAATTTTCTAGATAGACAGGATTTGGTTACTCTTTATGGTATTGTAACAAAACACTTTGAAGCTCATCCTGCTCAAGGGGCTGGTTTGGTTTTATTAGGTGATCTTCAAGTGTTATTTGATTCTAACCATCAAGATGGTGCTGGTTTTAAGGTTTGGGAAAGTCAATCTGAGTGGAAGGTTTTTAGTTGGATTTTTTATCCACTCTCTAGTGTTCATGTGGTGCAGACTTGGTCTGGGGTCTATCTTTATATGTTTTCAGATCATGATTATCCATTATCTGCATCCTTGTTGGAACAAATGTTGAGGACGAAGTTGACATTCTCATCGCTCCAGCTTGCAAATGATCGCACTCATGCGACGCTTGATTACAAGGTTGAAGAATAAGCTTTTGTTGTTTCATTGATTCTTCAAATTCATGAGTGGTATGATGTTCTTGTATATTTCTTCCTTTTTTTTTGTTTTTTGTTTCTTATTTTTTTGTTTCTTATTTTTTGTTTTTGTGTCAAAAAAAAAAAAAAAAAAAAAAAAAAAAACTTGTACATATCTTGTTTGTTTTCTAACTTTCTATTTTGAGGATCATGTTGTACATTTGAGTTACATCCGTTTTAACTCACCATGTCTTTTGAGGCTAAGGGTTAACTTACTACGGGGTACACCGGTAAGTATTCTCAAATCTAGGATCGAGCACCAAGGTTCAAAACCGAACCGGACCGACAAAACCGATCAACCGACAAAACCGAACCGGACCGATGACCCGTCCGGTTGGTTTCGCTTTCAAGTCCTACATGCTTTCGGTTTGGTCGGTTCGGTTCGATCCGTTCGCCCAAACCGACAAAACATGCCAAAATACACCTAGACCGACAAAACCGAACCGAACCGAAATCAACCGAACCGACAACATTCGGTTCGGTTTCGTCGCGTTTTCACGGTTTTCGGTCCTCGGTTTTGTCGGTTCGTTCGGTTCGGTCGGTTTATGACCGACGCCACCCTACTCAAATATGTTGATAGTCACGATTTGCTCAAAATCGAGGGTTATCAATGTACCGGTCTCACACACCAAACATTGGCTACTCCATGAGCAAACGGCTCGTAAAGAGATGTCAAACCGTTGGATGGTTGACAACTTGCCAATAAGTTGTATGGTGCTCAACTCACCATGTCATCATAGATGAAGAGTTGGCTAGCCCATAAGTTCATGGCTTGTGGTAAAGGCGTGGAACACCATGACTAGTCCCGAGTTAAACGGCTCCGTGTAAAGACAACTCAAACTGCTTTCGGGTCAGTGATGGTTTGCCAAAACCATTAGGGTATTCCAACACACCATTGATTCGCGTTCTAAGTGTTGGATCGGTTATTGGTTCACCGGTGATGACATGATTCCACTCAAGAACCAGCTAGCCCAAGAGTGAGTAGCTACTTGGTAAAGGCTTATCAAATCTACTCTGGTTACTGATGTTGTTGGTTCCTGATACTTCTCTCGGTATTGTTGATGGGATCTTGGACTTCATTGCTACTCTGGTGGTTCTAGGTGTTCTGCTGGTGTTTACTAATGGTTTCAGTTGTTGCTTGGCTCAATCCTCTTGTTTGCTAAATATCTATCCGAAACTTGAAGTTAACAAGTCAAATTCAAGTTTAGGGAGGATTGTTAGAATTATGTAAGCAGCTGGTTTCCTCCGATAGGGTTCCTTCGATAGTTATGCTATTTCACGATAGAAAGGTTTCACGATAGTGTGCAATTTCCTATGATAGTTAATATGTTTCACGGATATGTAGTTTTCGCTTTCTTAGTTTATTAGTTGTGATATGCTTGAGTTAAAATAGGAATAGATAGAGCATATCTTTTGAGTGCTTAGCAAGTCGCATTAGGGTTTCTTATGCTATAAAAGAAACATGTGGCTAGGGTTTTATGTACGCTTTGATAACATTAATAGTGAATTAATTTAGATCCATGAGGATCAAGTTATTGTGTCTATCGCCTTCTTAAGTCTTGTATTTATTTTCCGTGAGTACAGCTTCTTGCAAAGGTTCTCCTTAGTTGTTGTGTGATTACAGGACAACTATAATCTTTCTAGGCTCATAAGATCTATCTGGGACTGTACCCAACACTTGCATTGAAGATAGGATTGAGGCTATTAATTGTAATCTTCCTACATAGCATAAAGCTCTATTCCTCCAATATTGCACTCTACTTCTAACCTATTCAATCAAGGGTTTACGATCATTTATACTCATTTCTTTTGTTATCAGTGGTACCCCTAAATATCTGATAGGTAATTTCCAATTGTGAAAGGGATAATTTGTATGATGTTTTCCTGTTCAGGTACAAATAGTCCTCCAAAGAATATGTTGCTTTTCTGCATGTTATCTTTAAGTCCAAAAAATCTACTAAACTCTTTCAAAGTATCTCTAATACCCCTGGCAGAGCTATTATCCCCATGACTAAACACACTCAAATCATCAGCAAACCCCAAATGTGTAATTTTAAGGTTCTTACAACCTTGCTGATACTTAAAACTATCATTATGTTCAATATTTTCTTCATGAGTAAATTGAACACTTCCATAGCCATAGTGAAAAGGTAAGGTGACATTAGGTCACCTTGCCTTAACCCTCTACCACTACTAAAATACCCTACCTTTTCACCATTTACATTCAAAGCAAATTTAGTAGTGGTGACACATGTCATAATCCAACCAACCATCTTACTATGAAAACCAAACTGATCCAGGACACATTTGAGGAACTGCCAATCTAAGGTGTCATAAGCTTTTTGCAAATCAATCTTAAGAGCACACTTTTTAACTTTTGGCTTCCTATTATACCCTCTTAAAAGTTCATGTGCTAAGAGAATATTATTTGTTATTTTCCTCCCAGCTATAAAAGCACTTTGGTTTTCATTAATTAAACTCCCTAAGACTCCTTTGATTCTATTTGTAAGAACCTTACTTATACACTTGTATAAGACATTACAGCAGGCAATAGGTCTGAAATCAGAGACCTTATTAGGGGTTGGGATTTAGGTACAAAAGATATCAGGGTAACATTCAACTCACCTAGTAATTTCCCTGTATTGAAGAATTCTTGCACTGCCAAACACACCTCTTTTCCAATAATACTCCATGCTGATTTAAAGAATCTAGAAGTATACCCATTTGGCCCTCGTGCGTTTGAATCTTCTATATCAAACATGGCACCCTTTATTTCTTCATCCATAACTGGCCTCACCAATCTTTCAGCATCCTCTGGTAACAACTTGTTAGTAAATATAACACTATCACTTTGAAATTTAGAAACTATGTCCTTGGTGCCCAAAAATCTCTGAAAATGATCCAAGAATTGCTCTGCAACTTTCTCCTCCTCATATCTAACTCCATTCTCATCACACACTGCCATTACTCTACCATTATGTTGCCTACCTTTAATGATTTTGTGAAAAAACTCAGTATTTCTATCCCCTTCTTTTAACCAATAATTTTTTTGCTTTTTGTAATAGTAGATTTTCCTTATCTCTAACAACTTTGTAGTACTCTTGCAGTATTAAGCAACTATGCTTTTTCAAATTCTCACAGAAAGGATTTTTGTCTACGTCTTCGTGAATTGCTTTAATCTTTTCCCTTAAACCACTTACTCTTTCATGAACATTACCATTCTTCCAGCTCAATAGGTTCAATTTGTGTTTGAGCAACTTTATTTCTGAACCACATTATACATATTAAAACCCCATATACTCTTTCCCATTATGTTCTAACCAATGGCAAAAATTCCTCCATCTCAGTAATGAAGTTGGACATTTTGAAAGCTTTTTTCCTCCTCTCCCCACCTTTTGGAATTATTAATATAGCTGGTGAATGATCAAAGATGATGTATGGTAGGAATACACTATGTGTTGTAGTGAATTTATCTATGAAAGGTTCATTAATCATCACCCTATCCAATTTCTTCAATGTCTTACAGCTAGGATTTTTTAGACTTTTAGTCCAGGTATGCTGAACTTAGCAGATTTTCAATTTCTACTTCCTCAACACAGTTTTTAAAACCAATCATATCACTAGAAGGTGTTGAACTCCCATTAGAATGTTCATTAACATCTAATGTAACATTAAAATCTTCAAGGATCACCCAAGCATTTCCATTAGTAATCTGCTTATAAGCACCTAATTCTCTCCATAGCTTTCTCCTTTCTATTCCAGAATTACTTGCATATACAACTGTGCAGAAGAATCTAGTTTTTTGATAGACAATTTCCACTAAAAACAGCATGCTCTGCTTTGTCTTTGTCATCAACCAAGTTTCAAGTACATTGTGGTCCCATCCAACCATGATTCTGCACCCTTTGTTATTATCTTCTGCATTACTCACAAACTCCCAAGTGCCAAATACATTGTCACCAACTTTCTTGACTTTACTGTATTTTACATGTGTTTCAATAACAACACAAAGATGTAGATTATCTTCAGTGATAAGATTTTGTACCTCCTTTGTCTTATCAAGTACTAAGACCTCTAATGTTCCATGTTGCAACTTTAATATCCACTTTCCTCTCTTTCTGTTTTTGGCTCACTTATCTCTCAATTCTTTTAGCTCACTTTGTCTCTCTATCTATTTTTTTTAACTCAATATCTCTATCTGTTTTTGCTCCCAAATACATACAAATGCTCTCTATCTATTTTTAGACTCGCAAATTCTCTCAATTCTTTTAGCTTTTCAAAAACTCTATCTGTTTTCCACACAAAAAACCTCTCTTTCTATTATTGACTCACCAATTTCTCAATTCTTTTGGCTCACAAATACACTCTATTTATTTTTAAACATAATCTCTCTATCTGTTTTTGCTCCCAAATACTCACAATTGCTCTCTATCTATTTTTTAGCTCCCCAATTCTCTCAATTCTTTGGTCTCTAATACATTATGTCTATTTTTAACACACAACAGAAATACAACAACTATATACAATTCAATTTCAATTATTGATACTACAACAATTACTATACTATCTATATACCAAAAAGGTTGAGGACAATACAATTTGGTTAAGGATATTATTGCAAACACCCTCAATCTCATTCCTTAACAAACTTTCTTCAATTGAAGATAAGTCATTCACAACATCCTCATCATTCTCTAAACTTTTGGTTGCATCTAAAAGTTCTTTTTTGTCCCTATAGTATCTTTTCATATCCTCATTCCAGTTATCCCATTCATTCAGAGTTGGATCAACTTTAGTTTCAAACACTTTATCAACTTGCTTCCTCTCCTTAGCAGTTGGAATTAGACCCTCCTCATTTACCAAAGATTCTAGAAGAGTAAATCTATTATTTCCCTTAAATCCCATACTAGTCTACTGGGTACCACCACTTGTATAAGCATTTGTGTTTTTACCCTTAGGAGACTTATTATCAATGTTACTATTTCCACTTTCCTTGGTTACACTAGACTCTTTCACTTTCTCCATGTCAGGTTCAGTGTTCACCTCCACATTCTTTTTTGTTATGTATTCCTGTTTACTATTATTTTGCCTTGAATCAGCCATTCTAGTATGATTAGCAACACATTTAGGTCCTCTATTCAGGCCATTGTGATCATTCCTCCTATTATTGTTATTATATGCCTCATTCCTAATTTTCCTATTCTGTACTTTTTTTAAACCATCATTAATTTCCCCATGTTCATTTCCTTGTTTCTCTCCTTCAGTATCTTTAGGTATCATTCTACAGTTCCTCTCTTCATGACCAAACACACAACAATGACTACACTTAGAAGGTCTCCATGCATATTCAACTTGCACAAATTTTAGTCATACTAGTACCAACACCTTTTCTCCTGTAAGCAATCTCAATGACATCTTTAAATTGCTTTCTCAGCATTGAGCTCAACTAGAAATTTAGCATACCCTAATCTTCCTACCCCTGTCATGCACACTTTTGTAGTTACTTCATCCATAATGATAGGTTTACCTAGACAACTTGCTAATGAGCTTATGCTTTTGACACTCCAGGCTTCTAAAGGCACATTCAACAATTTTACCCAAACAGGTAGCCACTGAGATTATTAAAATGTTATGTTTATGTTTTTTGGAAAATAAGTTAGTTAAAATTTAGGCTTTGTTTGATAGACAAAATTTGTAAAAGATTATAATAAAGTAATCTTTCATAATCACTGAAAATCAAATTTACTTCATGTTGTTTATAAAAATAATCTATTTTTATAATATCTCTTTTCATCTCCATCTCCAGTTACAAAAACAAAAACAAGTCTTTTTTGCCAAACATACCTTGTAAGTTGAAATTTGGAGTTTATATTTCTATAAGTTGGAGTTGAAGCTTATTATTGTAACCTCACAAACATCAAATCAAACTCGCATATATTTTAAGCTTTTACATGTTAGCCCGTTATATTTTAAGGGGTATTTAAGTAATTTAACTAACCATAAGCTTTATTCATTTCAAGAGCTTGTTTCAACTGATTTTGACTTTGGATGCTTATAGCTTATAAAAGATTTTATGAATTTGAAAAAAAAAAGCTTATTTTGAAAACTAAATTATGTTAAAACCTCAAGGTCTTATATGCCCCTATCCAAACACAACCATAATCTTAGAAGGGTCATTGTTCATGTTATTTTGAGGAAGTCGAGTATGTTTGGGAATATAACCTCAAGGTCTTATATGCCCCCTTTCCAAACACAACCATAAACCTAGAAGGGTTATTGTTCATTTTATTTTGAGGAAGTCGAGTATTTTGGGACTATGATGTATGATAACGCTACACGCGTCGTTCGGGGTCAAAGGAACTTCCTTTTCGTCGAAAGAAGTTTTTCAACACCCAGGCGGTGAACCTAATCGTTGTAGTGTAGTATTAGGGTAAGCCACGGTATTGATATCGTTCTCTAGGGGAATAGGAATGCTAGTGAGAAGTTACTACGCTAAGGTTGGGGTTGAGGAAGATTATTTTTTTATCTTTTTATGTTTTTTAGGAAATTGAAAGGTACGAATCTCGGGGTTTGAATTTGGGGGTTGGTATTGCTACCGATTTACTCTATTTATCTAATTATCTAATCTAAGGTGTATGTAGTCTATGTCTAATTATTGTGTGCTCGTATGATATTTTAAAGATGTGTTTACTTAGGTTTTACTACTCCTTAATTATCTCCTATTGGTAGTTGAATTGTCACGTCCTTATTCCTAGTTGCTTGTGTGTCTAAGGTTGTAGGGTATCGTTTCTCCCAACTCTTTGAACTTACCAAAGGGTCTCGCCTACAAAACCCACTAGGGATGATAAACTCTTACTCTAAGGCACTCTTTGGATGGTTTAGCTTACAACCACTCAAGGAGTCATATTCTAAGGTTCACAAAGATTTAATCAAGCATTAAGTACAAAACGAATGACCTATCGCATTACTAGATCATTAATCAACTAAGATAAGAGACAACCAATCAATATTCAATAATTAAGTTTCATATTCCTAAGCAAACACACAAGTAAATTAGCCGGACATGGAGAACATGCAAGCATACACACAAATAATCAAAGACATAATTGTATTAATGAAGTAAAAACTTATCTTGGTGTAAGATAGGGTTTGGAACCCTAAAATATCAGTACAAGACGCCTTGGTTCGGTTTAGGTTTTACTCCAAAAGACTACACACCAAATAATTGAAAAATTCGGATTCTATATATAATATTACATATGCGACGTCACTTATATTTTGTGACCGTCGTGTCGCCATTAAGGTTTCGTCTTGGCCACGTTAGACTTGCGGCGGTGTCACCTTATGCTTGTGACGCCGTCCTCTTCAACTTTCGGCGCCGTCGGATTACATCTAGGCCGCCGAGTTGCGACGGCCTACTCTTTTATAACTTGACGTCATCACTTGAAAATAGGAGTTTTGGCTTCGTCCGTCACACAAATCTTCCGACGGCGTCGCAATTAACACCGACGCCCGTCCTTATGTTTTCAAGACTTTGAGTGTCTCGATTCGACTTTGGCCATTTTCTTCAGATATTCGCTACCATTTCGTCCAAATAAGTGCCATTCCAAGATTTTGCCTTCAAGAGACCTAAAAGTGAAAAGGAATGATATTAAGCAATAACGGATACAAAGTGATCAAATAAGGGCTTAAACGACCCTCAAAAGGTACCTTTTAAAACCTTATCAAATATCCCTACACTTGGTATTTGCTTGTCCTCAAACAAATGTGCTTTAGCCAATTAATTTATAAGTTAGGGGTCATGAAGCATTCGCTCAAAACGGTCCACAACACATATAGCCCATAAAAAGTCATAACAAGCACGGAAATCACATACTAGCACCTCACATGGGGTGTTTGGATACTCACATCTCTCTCGGGTGTATATGAAATATAACAAATTGGAAATGGAAGATAAACACTCATTAACCGGTCCTAGTACATAGATTACCATAGGCTTGAGAATAGATCAAACCTCCATCGTTTTGGCGTAGCACCTAGGAAAGACTATCAAAGAGGTCTTTAAAGGGTTGTAATGTTAGGCTTATGGTAGGAAACAAAGGGTTTGGTGGGATAGGCTATATAGTGGTGGCAAGTCAAAAATCTCTTATGTTACAAGCATACGAAGAATGGCGTTGCTAAGCCAAGACTCGACACTCTAAACTCGGCTAACTCAAATAAACAAACATAAAATTAAAGGATAGATGTAGGATGGTAGCCCGTTTTTTTTTTTTTTTTTTTTTCATACATACTTTTTACTCTACCATCCTCTACGGTAACATCAAAATGATAGGGATTTATAGGCACATCCCTACACTTGAGTTTTTATTACTCTAACACTAATTTGACCCGAATTGAAAAGATCAAAACACTTGGGGTACATTATTATGCAAACAAAGGGAATTTGAATTTAACGTTCCTTCCGTCATTTCATAAACTTTAACTTTTCCATGAATCCCAATCGTCCCAAATCAGTATACAAAGGATATGACTCGACTTAGCAACTTATGCAAGCAACCAAATAATTGAACTAAGGGTTTAAGGTGATAACAATAATGCACTAAAAGTGAGTGCATATAGGGTAGGCTAAGGCGATTTGGGTGTATATTTGGGGTGGGGTGTAAACAATGCTCTTCATTGATATTCGGAGAAACGAAACATCACGAGAACCGCGAAAAGGATAGGCTCGAGGGGTTAACTAGGGTATCGTGTACTAAAGATGAGTACAACGCAAAGGTGTGGGGAATTACTCAACCGATGTGGAAGAAGTAATTATATTACGGGTATCAAACAAGGGTTATCCTAATGCCTCTTATCATTTAGTTATTCCTAACTACACAAGTGTAGTCTTACTTGCGATCTCGGGATGCATCACAAAACAAGTTCTAGAATCTAGTATACTACCGGTTCACACTCTAAGCATTAAAGATGAATGCTTTTAATTCCTACTAATCTAAGGGCGATCCTCACATTTTGGGTGGAATTTAGGTGGTAAAGGGTTTTTGTGCTAGTCATGCAACTTCCTATCCGTGAGACGCTTTTGTTAAGACTAATGGCCCACTCCTATATGTCATGAAAATTTTAAATTTGGTGCCAAAATTACCCTAACCGACATTTTCTCATGGTTTATTACACAAATACAATTTGACAAAGCAAATAATCAAGGATAAGCATAGTTTCAAAGTTCGCTTTATTTTCCTCCCTACACTTAAACCGATCATTGTCCCCAATGTTCCCCAAAAGTATCAAAGTTATGATAATTGGAAGGTAATTAAAACGAAAGAAACTAGTACTCCGATTAGCTCGGTAAGATCCGTGTGTGAAGTAATGGTTAAATCCTTTCCAAGAAGAATTTATGCGTGAAAAGCTCCTTCCAATCTTATGTAACTTCTTCTTGATAAATTAAACCCGCACACTTGAAGAAACAAACGAAACCTTCGCAGAAAATCGGCGGTAATAATATATATAAGACTCGATTTAAACTAGGGTATAATGCTTGTGGAATGGATGTTTGCTGCACTTACGGAAAATTAAGACACGGAGAATTCCAATAATTTTTTAAGTAGCTCGTAAAACGAGAAAAAGTAATCATTGTTTTACTCCTTCCCCGACGCCGTCGGTTGCGATCTCGACGCCACAGTTATCCTCGACAAAACCGGTTCGATTTTCCGGAAAAATTCGAAAATTTACATCTTTAGAATCGGAAAATTTCGCAAAACATCCATTATGACTCGATACAAGCATTTGACTCGAACAAACACACAATATATCTTTTAATGAATTGTTATTCTCATGTTTACGCCTCTTTGAAAACGTGTGTAATCCTCCCTACACTTATCCCTTATGTAAAATACCTTTATATGCAATTAAGGCGAGGTTAAAACAAAATAAAGCATTTTACAAAATTAAACATGAGAATAAACAATCAATAAAAAATATATGACACTAACGAGCAAACAATTAAGCATGGGTTGCCTCCCACGAAGCGCTTTTCTTTATTTAAGAGTCTTGTAGCTAGACTCGTAGTCGTGCTCCCACGCATCGATATAAGTAAGCCTATCCTCAACAATGTCATAAGGATCAAACTTATCATTCAAGTTCCTAATAGTACGCTCGGTTAGATATGCCTTTTCAAACTTCTCTCCATCGGGATCATAGATTGTTATCCTAATGTGCCACTCTCCATTACCGTCACTAGGCGGTCTATCCCAATCCCATTTGTGTTTAGATTTCTCAACTTTCCACTTATTCATGACAAGGTTGACGGGCAAGCTTCCTAAGAACTCGGTCATCTTCCTAAATACTAAAGGCGTCCTCGAACGGGTTCACTTCCATGTCCCTAGCCATTTCTCTTTCTTGGAAAGTTGCTTTACTAGTGAAGGCTTCATCTAGGTAAAAGGTCTTTGGGGGCCTATGAGGTTCTTATCTATCCAAGGTCCATATCTAGAAGGCTCTCTATCCAACCTAATCTCATGTGGGATTTCCTCTTCTTTGTAGTACGATGCTTTTGACATCGTAAATTGACCTAGCACTCCCTCTCCTACCACTATCTTGGACATCTTACAATCGATGATGGCACTAGCGGTAGCTAAGAATCCTCTTCCTACTAGTAATGGGCATGTCGGGTCCTTATTCATGTCTAGCACATGAAAGTCGGCCAAAAGAGTCAACTCTCCCACGTGTACTACCACGTCTTTTATTATTCCTACCGGACGTGCAACACTACCGTCCGCTAGACCTAAGATGGTTTCCGTTGGTTCTATTTTACCTAAGTTAAGGCTTCATGGAGGACAACGGAACAAGATTGATGGATGACCCTAAGTCGGCTAGGCGTCGAGAGGTTTGGAAGTTCCAAGCCTACGGAAGAGTGAATAGCCGAGATCATCTAACTTCTAGGTAAATTATTTCGCACAAAAGCGGACCCATGTTTTCCAAGCTTAAGTTCTAACTCATATTTTTCTTTTAAAGCATTATAATAAGGTGCATGAGCTAAGACCTCAAGAATCGGTTTTTCTTGATGAGTTCCTTGTACTCCTCCTCTAAACTAGGTTTGGATTCTTGGTTGACGGTTTCTCAAGAGTAGGTTCCACCAACGGTCGGGGGCCTTAGTACCTCATTTGGATGGCTTGGAACCCTTTTGATAGCATTTACCGAGTGAACCGTTGGGTGTGAGGGGCATGGATGTGTGTTCTCCATGGTGAACAAGAACATGAAGTCGGCGAAATTGAATTCACTTTTGGGTTCTTTATAGTATCACTTGGGAGTGCTCTAACTTCCCGCTCATTGAAGGCTTTTAAGAGGGCATCAAGCTTGTTTGTCATCTCGCTTTGTCTTTGCTTAAATCGGCTTCAAGCTTAGTCAATCGAGTCTCTTGAGATGACAGAATCTAGATGCAATTGCCTCAAGATTAATGGGGTTCCGGTGTTTAGAGAGTTGAACCTATTAGGTGGACTAGATGAGCTTTGGGGTGTGCTTGAGTTTTGGTTCCACTTAAGGTTAGGGTGATTTTTCCATGAGGGTTGTAAGAGTTTCCTAAGTTGTTTTGTTCGGGCTTGAAAGTGTACCACTTCTCCCGCTCCATCGATGCACGCATGGGGCGTGGTCCGCAAAGCTTGTTCGGGAAGTCTTGTGCAATCACGAGTGTCATGGGGACCACTACATAACTCACAAGGTAGAGTGATTTTATTCACTTGACGTGAGGACTTAGGATTTTCGTAGGAACTCATTAGGAAATTAACTTGATCTTGAGTTCGATCATCCTACGGTCGGAAGGTTGTGAGTCAATGGGAGGCAAGAGATTGCCTTAATGGTTTTGGGCAGCTCACGGGGTCATCCTAACTTTCGTTGTCATAGAGGGCAAGGTCCTATTATATCCCATGATTCTTCCGCGGTGAGATCACTAAGTTTTCCACCGGCCGCTTGGTCAATGGATCGCTTAGTGGGAAGTTGACATGATCATAGAAAAGTTAGACTTGGAGCCAAAGATCAATGCCGTGATGAGGACTTTATGAAGTAAGTCCTTGAATCGAGTCCATGCTTCGTAGAGAGATTCACCTTGACGTTGTTGGAACATCAAGATGTCATTCCTAAGCTTAGTGGTTCTCCCGTTGGGAAAAATTAAGCAAGAAGCGAGAGGTAAGATCATCCCAACTTGAGATGGAGCCGGGAAGTCGCTCAAGCCAATTACTAGCTTGGTCCCATAGAGAATTGGAAGAGACGCAGCGTGGTCTCCGAGTAGTAGCATCAAGGTCGATGGAATCGACAATTTTGAGGAAATCCTCGGATGTTGATTTGGATCTTGAACGAAGTCCGTGGAATGCACATCCGTTTTGCACCAACCGGATGGTGTCGGATCGCAGGGCCGTAGTTTGGGCTTGGTCGGGAAGCTCAATGGTGTTCCTATAGCCTAAGTGGCTTGGTCTTGAGTATTCACCAAGAGTACGGGCTCTTGGCGGGTCAATTGGTGGTGGGTTGATGAATGGTGGGTGGTTATCACCTTCCATGATGAAAAGTGATGGGATTACAAACAAAGGTCACGAAGAAGGGGGATAGACTAAGAGAAAGCTAAAATGAGAAAAAGTTTACTTGATAGGAATCAAGCAAAGAAACCTAAACGAGGTGGACTACTAACTAGCTATTCTATTCCCGCGTGGCGCCTAAAACTTGATAACGCCACACGCGTCGTTCGGGGTCAAAGGAACTTCCTTTCGTCGAACAAGTTTTTCAACACCCTAGGCGATGAACCTAATCGTTGTAGTGTAGTATTAGGGTGGCACGGGTATTGATATCGTTCTCAGGGAATAGGAATGCTAGTGAGAAGTTACTACGCTAAGGTTGGGGTTGAGGAAGATTATTTTTTATCTTTTATGTTTTTAGGAAATTGAAAGGTACGAATCTCGAGGTTTGAATTTGGGGGTTGGTATTGCTACCGATTTACTCTATTTATCTAATTATCTAATCTAAGGTGTATGTAGTCTATGTCTAATTATTGTGTGCTCGTATGATATTTTAAAGATGTGTTTACTTAGGTTTTACTACTCCTTAATTATCTCCTATTGGTGGTTGAATTGTCACGTCCTTATTCCTAGTTGTGTTGTGTGTCTAAGGTTGTAGGGTATGCGTTTCTCCCTAACTCTTTGAACTTACCAAAGGGTCTCGTCTACAAAACCCACTAGGGATGATAAACTCTTACTCTAAGGCACTCTTTGGATGGTTTAGCTTACAACTACTCAAGGAGTCATATTCTAAGGTTCACAAAGATTTAATCAAGCATTAAGTACACAACGAATGACCTATCGCATTACTAGATCATTAATCAACTAAGATAAGAGACAACCAATCAATATTCAATAATTAAGTTTCATATTCCTAAGCAAACACACAAGTAAATTAGCGGACATGGAGAACATGCAAGCATACACACAAATAATCAAAGACATAATTGTATTAATGAAGTAAAAACTTATCTTGGTGTAAGATAGGGTTTGGAACCCTAAAATCTTGTACAAGACAGCCCTTGGTTCGGTTTAGGTTTTACTCCAAAAGACTACACACCAAATCTTGAAAAATTCGGATTCTATATATAATATTACATATGCGACGGCGTCACCTTATGTTTTGTGGCCGTCGTGTCGTCATCGTTAGGGTTTCGTCTTGCCACGTTAGACTTGCAACGACATCACCTTATGCTTGTGACGCCGTCTCTTGACTTCGGCCGTCTGCTGATTACATCTAGGCCGTCCGAGTTGCGACGACCTACTCTTTTATAACTTGCGTCATCACTTGAAAATAGGAGTTTTGGCTTCGTCCCACACAAATCTTCCGACGCGTCGCAATTAACACCGACGCCACCTTATGTTTTCGTGACTTTGAGTGTCTCGATTCGACTTTGGCCATTTTCTTGATATATTCGCCATTTCGTCCAAATAAGTGCCATTCCAGCATTTTGCCTTCAAGAGACCTAAAAGTGAAAAGGAACGATATTAAGCAATAACGGATACAAAAGTGATCAAATATGGGCTTAAACGACCCCTCAAAAAGGTACCTTTTAAAACCTTATCAATGTATGCGGTCGGTATTTACGTGGCCGTATCCGGACTCTTTCCTGGCCGGATGTTTACCCAACAATGTCCAACTTGAGCAGGGACTACTATTCGTAATACAATTGTTACTATATTTGGTTCCATGCTTGACTGTTCAATGAGTTGATTCATTAAAAAAAACTATAATTTTGACATCCCTCTATAATGTACGGGATTCACCTCCTCCTTATATACATATCCAAAGACCATTTTTTCTATTATCTCTTTGGTTTTGTATAACAAACCTGAATGGTTAGTTGATTTTTAATCTACAAGGTTACTATACACTAAATATATAACTGAATGTGAGAAGTAGACATATCAACTTGTTCAAAACCACTTGAAACGAGGAAGACTTAAAACGTCGATGACAACAATAATAGTTTATAAGACTTGCGAGTTGTTTGATAGGATGTGAAAAACAGGTTTGTTAACTTAGGCTAAGTGCAGTAAAGCAGTCGACCAATTCATGAGGCAATCGTCCTTGCTGCAGCCATCCAGTCGTCTTTTGATCGTCTTTTTTTTTTCAATCGTATCTGCGATCGATATAAACACACACATAAAAACAAAACTTCCCACTTACCCATATAAAAGTTATCATTTGATTCATATTAAAAAAAATCTTTAGGAGGTGTATCTATTTTAAGGGTGACGTTTAGTTTTGTTAATGGAGTGATAAGGAAGATGACTCTTGTTGACTACAATTTTTGGAGTGAAATGGCAGGTGGAGGCATGTACGTGTTGAATAAATTTAGGGTTGTGTAAATTTAGTGGTGTTATATTAACCAAAATTTTGGACATGGGCTTATTAACCAAAATTTTGGGTGCAAATAATGCATTTCATTTTGGGCTGTTTAATAGGTTATCCGAATATTTGGCTAATAATGGAGTTTTAGCCAATTTTGGTGGTGTGATTTTTAAGTTTTAGATATATATAGGGAAAAAGTTTTGTTTGAAAAAAAAATGAGGGTCGCCCTTATTGTGGCAAAAAGTCTTATGTAAGTCGTCGGAGAGAGAAAACTAATGTAGCAGATAAAATGAAGGCCGCTGGAGGTACTTACTGTGTGCAGCCTTAGATTGAATGATATTTGCTTTGCTAGACCCAAGAGATTTACTGAAGTTAAGAGAAGTGGGTTTTTTTTGCTAGATATAAGTGCAAGTCACGTCTTGTTTGGTATGATTAGATCTTAGATCCTAAACAGTTTGTAACAACAATGTGTTAAGCATTTTCTTGGTTCTAGGCTCTTGCTAGTAACCTTTATATAGAAATCCATCGTTCAAAAAAATATGTCATATATACCTTTAACGAAGATGATGCACGAAGAGAATATTAGCACTTTAGGGAGTCTAAAACAGCTGCTTTAGATCTTATGGTTAAACGTGCGTGTATATCTCACTGCAAAAATACCAACTAACTGATCAATTCATTATCCCAAACATCCCTTTAAAACCAATACTGCAGTTCCAATTTTGACTAACCATCTTTCCATTACTGTGTCATTGTCTTTCCTTATGTTCATAGGGACTTGCCATTGATTATAGACTTTCATAACCATGGGAGACCTCTTAACTATTAGACTGGCCAGTTTAAGCCTCACATTGTTGATAATGGTTTTGAGGACCTCTTTCTGATCTCTTTTTTCATCACTAAACACTCTTTTATTTCTCTCATTCCATATGTAATAGATGCATGCTGCAAGGACAATCCTTCTCAAAATATTCATAATTGTCTTGTTACAAGGCACATTGATCATGTTGCCCATGATATTTTCCCAATTGTCATCCCAGTTTTCCTGATTGATCCTTTTTTCATACCTTTCCAAATCTCAGCAGAGAAGGGGCATTCAAAAAATAGATGTTCATGTGAGTCAGGGCACAAATTGCATAAAGGACAAGATGCTTGTTTTTCTGGATACCATTTTAAGAGTCTATCCTGAGCAGATAACCTGCCCAAAATGGCTAACCACAAAATAAAGGAGTGTTTGGGTGTACACTCTGAAAACCATACCACATCACACCATGGTACAGTTGCATTACTATCCTTCCAAGCTTTGTTGATAGAAAATTCACTTTTATCTCCATTGCTGTTGATCCACATAGTTCTGTTGTTACTATCCTGAATCATGTAGTTTTTTGCTTTATCCCTTAAAGATAACAAGTTTTTCCACTCACAACTAGTATTACTGTTACTTTGTGCCTCTCAAATAGTACTACCTTTTAGCCTAATAACATTGATCCATTTGACCCACAATGATTCTTTGTTGCTAGCTATATTCCATAAGTGTTTCACCATCAAAACCTCATTCCATTCACCCAAATATTTAATCCCCAAACCACCTTCTTTTTTAGGCTTGCAGATTTGCTTCCATGCTACTTTGGCTTTTCCCTTAGATATACTACCCTGACACCAGAGGAAACCTTTGAGCAACTTGTTAATCTCCTTCACAACAACCTTTGAGAGAAGAAACACAAAAGCCCAGTAGACTTGTATAGATGCTAAGACTGAGGCTACTAGTTGTAACCATCCTGCATATGATAACATTTTATTTTTCCAATTGTTGACTTTACTTCTGACTTTGTCAATGAGGCTTTTGCAGTCATTAAATCCAAATTGCTTGGTGATTAGTGGAACACCCAAGTAAGAGACAGGAAGCTTGCCTATTTTAAAAGGGAGAATGGATAGAATATCATTCTTTGTTTGTTCATCTACATTCCCAAAGAACACAGTACTTTTACCTAGGTTTGGTTTAAGACCTGAAATACCACTGAACTCATCCAACACATCTTTTATCACACTTGCAGACTTTAGATCCCCATGACATAGAACTAAGAGGTCATTTGCAAAGCATAGATGAGAGATTTTCAATTGTTTACGTCCCCAATGATATTTGAAACCTTTGTTGCTATCAATATGTTTTTGTAGAAGCTGTGTGAATATTTCCATTACAAGAGTGAAAATATCTGTGTCTCTCCCCATTAATGCATAAAGTGAAAGCAGATGTTCTCACACACGCCATTATCCACTTAATCATCTGAGGAGGGAAATCAAACATGCCCAACACATTCTCAAGGAAGTCCCAATTTACTGTATCATATGCCTTATGGATATCTATCTTTATTGCCATTCTTTTAGCCCCAATTTTCCAGTTCTACCTTCTTAGAAGTTCTTGTGTGAGAAGAATGTTGTCTGTAATTTGCATGTTTGGGACAAAGGCACTTTGACTAGGACTAATGATTTTACACAGTGCATTCTTGATCCTGTTAGTAATGATTTTACTAATGATTTTGTAGATGACATTGCAACATGCTATAGGTCTATAATCAGAGACTTTCAGAGGAGTAGTTAGCTTAGGAACCAAGGTAATCAGGGTAGCATTGATCTCCCTAAGCAGTTTAACCTTTTTGAAGAATTCCTTGACAACTTCACACACATCTTTTCCAATTATCTCCCATGACATTTTGTAGAACTTTGCAGTATAACCATCTGGACCATGTGCCTTATTATCACAAATGTCAAAAAGAGCTTTTCTAATCTCTTTGTCACTAACATGTGTAATCATCTTGTTTGCATCCTCTTGAGTTACTTTAGTAGTAATGTTGAAGGTACTAGGATTCATATCTTGTACAGGGCTAGCTTTACCAAGGAATTTTTCAAAATGTTTCACAAATTGTTCTGCAACTGCATTACCTTCCACCCTATCACTGCATGAAAGAATTTGCTATTCCTATCTCCATCACTTAACCACTCAATCTTAGCCTATTGAAACAAAAGCTTTTCTTCATCTTGCCCTGCACACTTATACTCTTTGAGGGTATATGCTTCAGTTTTTTTAGACTAGCATTTTGAGGGTCTTTGTCCACTTCTAGCTGAATAGCCTGTAGCTTTTCTCTCCATTTTTTCACATTCTCATGAAGGTTCCCATTCTTCCAGTTGAGTTGCTTCATATGGTACTTTAGAGCTTTTAGCTTCTTAATAAGCTTATACATTTTGCACCCTTCAATGTCAATATCCTATTCCTTCTTTACAGTCTCTTTAAACTCAGGTTTATCAGCAATATAATTCACAAATCTAAAAGCTCTTCTTTCTTCTTCATTTAACCGTAAAACCAAGACAACGGTGGCAATGATCGAGGTGAGATGAGATAAGAACATAACATTTGCATTGACAAATTTGTCCAAAAAGCGAGGTTGCTCGAACTCTATCAATCTTCTTAAGAATGCCTCTGCTTGGGTTGAGTCTACTTTGATTCCAAGTAAAATGAGTACCGAGCAATTCAAATCTTCAACTTCAATCAAATCCAAACACTCACGGAACTCAATCATATCGGTGTCATGCTTGATCCTCCTTCGAGTGGTCTTCAGTGTTTAGGCTTACATTCCAATCCCCCATTAGGACCCATGGATCATCATTAATTAGGCTTTTATATCTATCTAAATTCCTCCACAATTCTCTCCTTTCTCTACCTGTGTTTGCTGCATATACAAAACAACAAAATAATTTAGTTCTGCTATTTGTAATTTCAATTAAATATAGCATGGATTGGCTGCTTGAGTGGACTATCATCACATGAACATCATCAGGGTTCCATCAAACTATAATTCTGCAACCCCTTTTACAGTCTTAAATTTTCTTATGTAAGGCCATCTTCCAAACACAAACTCACTGACTTTAGCTAATTGTGTTGGCTTAAGACGAGATTCTAGAGTAGCACATATATTAAGCTTTTCCATATTAATAAATTTCCTCACTTCCTTCTGCATCTCTTTATTACAAATTCCTCTAACATTCCAAGATGCAATTTTCATTTCAGCATTCAAATCCATAATCACTATTTGTGTTCTTTGGCTAGCAAATCATTTGCCAACCCATTGAGTACATCTTCAGCCATATTCTGTGCTATTCCATTTGTTTCCTTATAGACATCTTCAATTTCCTGAATTACCCCATTCCACTTTTCCTCCCATTTTGCTTTGTAGTATTTATGCATTTCTTTGTTCCATTCCTTGAATTCATCCTCACTAGGCTTCCTTTGATAATCCACAAATTTATCAACAATAATTTTTGCATCATGAGTCAAACCAACCTTTTCTATAGGCTCCTCCAATTCCTCAAGAATTGAGTATTTGTTAGCACTTCTCTTTAGTGTTTCCATATGCTCATTGCTAATATTCCAACTTTTCCTTGGGCTAGGAGTTGACTTGCCTTTAGAACTATTAGCTAAATCACCCTTATTGTTGTTATCATCAGTTTTACCTTCCATACTAGGACCAGTCTTATCACTTGCAACTTTACTTTTATCCACTTGCCTGAATTCTTGTCTAGGTCTTCCTTTCTTATATCCATTACCATTCTGCACCTTATTCTTTATTATGTCCTGTTGTTTACCTTTATTTGCCCATTTCCATCATTGTTTCTGTTTTGTTTGAGCATTCCTTTTCTATTTTGTCCTTCCCCATAATCATTCTGCCTCCGATTTGCACTGCTTGTATTCACCTCCTTTTGTTTTTTTCCCACAATTTGCTTCAGTATGCCCAAATACAATACAATTACTACAAACTGAGGGTCTCCATGTATACTCCACATCCACAAGTCTCAAACATTCCTCCTTCTTGTCACCACTTATGTAGCACACTTCAATATTCTTCTTAAACTCTTGATTAGCATTTACCTCAATTAGGAGTCTAGCATACCCCACTCTACTTGTCCCTTCATGGCACATTTTTGCAGTTGTCTTATCCATTAACAAAGGTTTTCCAAGACTACTAGCTATAACACTTACACCTTTAGTAGTCCATGCAATCAATGGTATGTTGTATAGCTTGATCCATAAAGGTAAAGTTTGCAGCTCATTTTTCCCAATGTTCACACTAATATCCTATTTCTTAACAAACAATGGCTTATTGTTAACCATCCATGGCCCACTTTCTAGAATTTGATCCATTCCTAGGTCATCCTTAAACTTGAATAAGTACCATTCCCCCTGAGAAACAATATTAATTAGTCCAAATTTCCCTCATATTCTCCTTAAGTTGTGCTTAATCTCTACATAAGGCATTCTGTATCCCACAAAGTGACCACATAAGGTATTCTTCCAATTCCTACATCCTTCCTGGAAAATCTCATCTTCTATAACAACAACTTCTCTACCATCTTTCACAGCTAAAGGTACTAATTCTAATTTATTATTCAGATCACAATTACCACTCATTACAGTGCAAGCAAAATACTTAGGTACCTGAGTAGTAGCCTCTTGAGTAGTACTTACCTTCTCAGTCACACACTTCTCATTGCTACCCCTTGGTGCTTCGTGATCAGTACATATAACTTCCTTATCAGCCTCAACCCTGCAAGCCTCCTCTGTTTCTTTGCCCTGATTCAGACCACTCTTATCACTAAGATGAGGAAAATCCTCAGCATTCACCACACCAACTTCCTTCTCTACACTCTCCTCCCCTGTTTCCACCTTATCATCAATACTGACCACCTCACCTGTTTCCCTCTTTCACCTCAGCTTTTTCACTACTATTCTTGTTTTGCCTTAATCACAAACAATATTCACAAATCTAATAGGAACTCTAATTTGCCGCTTAGAAGATCTACGTTTATTAGATTTAATAGTCATGATTATGCATTCATATATCAGTACAATCACTTTTCCATTAATGACAGAGCATTTTCTATCATAAAATTGAAAAAGCGATTTTGGCGCCAAAATCAATGAATTGGGGGATTTCTAAAAACTCAACGAAAATCAAACTAAAGCTAATCAAAGTGTGTGCACTGATTAGACGAAGCGATTGATGGTTTCAGATTTGAAATTCGTTGAGAAAAAGATAAGGAATTGAAGCTTTTAGATGATTTTTAGGGATGGTGGAAAAGGCGGGAAATACGGTTACGAGAGAAAAAGAAGAGAGGGATTGTTATCTGATTTTTG